>CAUZXS010006150.1:22500-277500 GCA_963585895.1 Sepioteuthis lessoniana
GAACACTTTATCTGTGGTTCCCGCATTTCCTTACCTTTTAATTTCAGCTGCCAGAGCGATTTGGACAACCAGATAAAGTTCACTCATTTTTTTAATATAGACGGAGTTTTCTTTCCTGCTGTCGAGATTTATTTTTCTGGTCTCTATGTTTATCAATGGTCTCTATGTTTATCAATGGTCTCTATGTTTATCATTGGTCTCTATGTTTATCAATGGTCTCTATGTTATCATTGGTCTCTACGTTTATCAATGGTCTCTATGTTTATCAATGGTCTCTATGTTTATCATTGGTCTCTATGTTTATCATTGGTCCTAATTTTTCCTTCCCAGTTTTTAGTTACGAACTTCCGCAGCCGAATTAGTTAGTGTTTGGCTTTGAAATTTACTAAACATAGTTTTTTAGTACATAACAGACATACACAAAGGACAAATATTTCCCACCAGTCAGGGAAAGATGATTTTAAAAGCTAGGAGGCTGTTTGGCTATAAAAGTGGTGGGTTGCATTTTATACTTGATAGACATATCAAGCTTGCTTTGGTCACACCTTAAGCGGCAATTACAAGTCCTATTTGGAAGGAAGGAATGTAGTCTCTAAAAGTTTAATATTGATGGCGCTTCGAGTAAGAAAAAAGGAGAGGTAAATACTCAAATTTTAGAAAAAATATTTCTTACGAAAATGGTTCTGTCGGACGCCAAAGTAGTCAACGAATTACATGCGGATTAAGGTACCAATTAAGATGGAATATATTATGTAGGAATAATTGTCCAAGTGACTAGCTTGCTAAATATTACAGTGCATCCAGGTATTAGTTATAGGTACTTACTAAGCTTATCTTAATTTTATGTAAGGTTATAAGTTTGGTAATCATTGCTTCATCACAGTATATTCGTGCTGGCTCCATTATATTAAGATCATTAGCACTTATTCTTTTCCCTAATATCAGTTCTTGTCTACCGATAGAATAAGAACCACAATTAATTTTAATTTCTGAAACAGTATACATATATATATATAAACAAGTCCTGGCGGCAACACCCCACAAGGCAACATCTTTACGGCTACCTGCCTCCCATCACGAAAACTATCCAAGTTAGACGAACCAGACATGCAGGACACTGCTGGAGAAGCAGGGACAAGCTCATAAGTGATGTACTCCTATGGATCCCTACATATGGCCGAGCAAAAGCAGGACGACCAGCTCGAACATACATACTGCAGCTATGTGAGGATACGGGATGTAGCCCTGAAGACCTGCCTGAGGCGATGAACGATAGGGAGAAGTGGCGAGAGAGGATCAGGGATATCCACGCTAGCGGCACGACATAATGATATATATATATGGTGCATTCAATAAGTTCCAGACTTTTTGTACAGGCATTTAAAATTGTCGTAGACTCTTGAAAATTCAGTATGTTATTGCTATACATCTTATAAGATGACTGACCAATATTTATGATTTCAGCTTCAAATGAACAGCTACAGCAGCAATTGGAATACACCCTACTAAAGCCTTATTGTCACAGCTAGTGAATTTCAAAAATACAATCTGGACATGAGGACACTTTAGAAAAACGATATGCAATAGAATTCTGTTTTAAACTTGGAAAAAATGCCACAGAAACCTATGGAATGCTTCAGAATGCTTTTCGACCATCTTGCATGAATCGAGAAACAATTTCTGAGTGGCATAAGAGATTCAATGAAGGCAGGGAGTCTGTGAGGGATGATGAGAGGTGTGGGAGGAGTAAGGAAGTCAATACATCAGAGTTGATTGGCTAAAGGGTTAGGGTTAGAGTTAAGGTTACTATGTTGAGGTTTTATGGGAGTTCAGCAAGAGATTCCTAAGGAAGAGGCCAGCACTCTTCAAATCGGCTCAGTGGCATTTCCACCAGGACAATGCACAAGTCCACAACTCCATACTTGTCACAGATTATTTGACCAAGATGGGCATCAAGACAGCTCCTCAGCCTCCCTATAATCCAGACCTTGCTCCCTGTGACTTTTTCTTATTCCCTAAGCTCAGAGGCTGTCGTTATGAGACAATTGAGGAGATGAAAGAGGCTGTGACGAAGGTCATTGACACGCTCACACAAGAGGACTTCCATGGGACCTTCCATAAGTTGTTGGAACGGTACAACAAGTGCATTGCAGCCAGAGGAGTTTACTTCGAAGGGGACTAGAGTTTCATGTGTGTACTATCAATAAAACTGCCCATACGAAAAAAGTCTGGAAAATTATTTAATCATCCTCGTATATATATATAGTATAGAGCATTTTAAAACGTTTTAATGCTCGTGATCTACTGAATCAACTACCATACAACTAAAACATCCAAACACATAAATTATTTTATGATCCTCGTATATATATATATATATATATATATATATATATATATATAGCATTGAGCATTTTAAAACGTTTTAACGCTAGTGATCAACTGAATCAACTACCATACAACTAAAACATCCAAACACAAATTATTTTATGATCCTCGTATATATATATATATATATATATATATATATATATAGCATTGAGCCTTTTAAAACGTTTTAACGCTAGTGATCAACTGAATCAACTACCATACAACTAAAACATCCAAACACATAAATTACTATATAAAATATTTTTGCTAATCAATTTAAATCCTACTTACATGAAACAACAGATTTCTTTTATAAAATTATTACCATCAAATTGGTCCCCCAGAATTCTATTCTAGTAACAATGGACATTGAATTCTTACACTTCAACATTAAACATGAGAAAGTAATATCAGTCCATAAAGAAAAGCTTAGATAATAGAACAATAAAAGAGCCATATAGAAAAACAATAACAATCTTCATGCATCATATACAAACACTAAATGATTTTAATGGAAAACGTTACCTATAAATTGTAGGTTGCAAAATTAGCACAATCACTGTACCATCATATACTGACATATATATATATATATATATATATATATATATATATATATATATATATATATAGGTAAATTTTTAAAATTTTCCATATGTCCTGAAATTCAGAACCATTGCTTTTTAATTCGAGATATATAAAAGAAATTGTTGGAATTATCGGCTGAAATAGTCCCGAATGTATGTACTAGGTTTCGTGAGAAAAAAATCACCAAACAACTTCCTCTTTTCTACGCGACGGCGTGTCACCTATTTTGGCGCCCAATTTGTATTCCCCTTCCCTTTACCATTTTGGTCATCCCACCCTTTACCAACTAATAAAGCTTGTGTACACACGTACAAATCGTCCTCTCCTCAGATACTCGTCTATCATTATTTTATACTAACACAATGAGTCGTCCTATGATGAAAACTTTAACAGACATATTCTTTATTTATGTTGAAAGTGAAACAAAACTTAACAATCCAAGCATTAACTAAAAAACATAAAAAACGATTCAATTGAATTTGACCACGAAAAATCTACACATTCCGCAACATTCTTAGATGCCCTTATATATATATATATATGTGTGTGTGTGTGTGTGTGTGTGTGTGTATAAGAAAATAATGAATTACAAACAATGCTATACATTTAACTCACAAATACACATAATTATCTCCCCTTTAAATTTCTCACCCCCAAACATCTAAACGTCAGTCTACCATACCTCATGACTGATGAGAATTAACAGAATATGTTCTGGTGATAATGAATTGTTTTGAATTACATTAATTGATTGAAAGTAGATTTTACAGGAAGTGGTTACCACCAATCAAATATCAATGAGTCATCACCATTCTCATACATTAACAAAAAAAAGAAAAATCATACCGTATCTCCTTAGTAACAACATTCAATAATGCCTTTTCCCCGTTAGTACAAATTATGAAGAATTAGTGGGAAATCCTTAAACTAAAATCTGCTGTAAGAAATATATTTCTAGAGGCAGGTATGCTTGCATATCGAGAAGATATGAGTGGAAGTAACACAATCTTAAACAAGAAAATTATCTAAACCAAATCTAAAAAGAAAATGCAACGGTCAAAGTAGATTCTATAGTAAACATATCAACTTCATTGATTCATTCACTAATTCTATAAACAATAAAATCTTTAAAATTTACCCTGGATAATAAATATCATCAACCTTTCTGGATGCATTGGTTGTTCCAAACAAAACGTAGAGAAATCAGAATAACCTTTCAGTTTTCGAATAGATAATTATAGATACAGATTTAAATAACTGAATTATAATAAACCTATGCCAGTAGAATGACATTTTAGCCAAACAGACTATAAATTTAGCAAAAATACTGAATTTTCTATGATAGAAAAGATCGAAAAAGATTTATTAAAGTTTATCAATTCTAGAAACCCTCGAAGATTGTTGGATATTACATCTTGAAACCCTTTACTCCAAATGGAATCAACATCAAATTAAACCTCCCAAAAACAACATTTTAATCCTCAAATACTCATTACAATTTTTTTTTAATTCATTATGTTTTATAGACTGACTTCCCACTTAAGAAGTTATTTTTAAACCGGGGAAGAATCGGAAAATTAAGCTGAAGTTTCATTCACACGAGAAGCTAATTTAATAACATTCAGGAAATAAACATATGATGATGATGATGATAACCTGCATTAGTCAGGAAAACCAATTTTTTTTTTATTATCTTTTACCAACGTTTATGTAAATGACCTTTCGTTTATATATGAGGTCAGTTCTAAATGTTACTGGACTTTGTGTGATTTGTCAGCTATGGGCCATAGAGGGATAAGCGGATTGTGTTATCCTCTAACATAATTATCTTGGGAAATATATAACTGTATAACAGCTTTCTGCAATCATTGCTTTTTTTTAGATGCTTTTGTTTAGACTTTCTCTTTTTCATGTCATTCAACTATGAGAACCGAAGGACGAACGATGAACACTGAGCAACAAATACACTTGAAACATTTTGATCTACTTGGAAAAAACTCTGTCACAAGCAGTTGGAATGCTTCGGCATGTGTATGGAAATAATACCGTGTCGAGCATATGTGTTTTTGAGTGGTACAAGAGGTTTAAAAAGAGATGCGAGGAGGTTAAAGATGATTCGGAACGGGAGGCCTTCAACAAGTAGGACCGAGGTTAACGTCGAGCGGGTAAGGCAGTTGACTGTTCAGCTGCCTATGAAAAAGGACAGTTCCAAGAAGATTATCTCTAAAGATTTGGCACAAGAAAAATCTACGCAAAAATAGGTGTGCCAAAACTGTTGAATATGATCAGAAGGGGCGCCGCATGTAAGTGTTTCAGGACATCATTGAATGTATTCAAACTGAACCAAACTTGCTTTGTTGAGTCATCACGAGTGATGAGACATGGATTTTTGAGTAGCACCCGGTAAGTCATTAGGAGTCGCCAACGTCGCCAAGGCCGAAGAAATTAAAACAGTCAAAGTTAAAAATCAAGGTCATGTTGATCACGTTCTTCGATGTTAGGGGCATTGTCCACAGGGCTAGACAAGTCTACAAGGAGATTCTGCAGCGTGTGCATCACTCAGTGCGCGGGAAGAGACGAGAATTGTGGCAAGACGAATTGTGGCTGCTTCACCACGATAATGCACCAGTTCACAACGCCCAGAGCATCCAGCAATTCCTGACCGATAGGAATATTGCCGTACTGGAACAACTTCCCAATTCATCTGATCTTGTTCCGTGGGATTTTTTTTCTTTTCTCCAAGTTCGAGGGACCTATTTGCAAGGTATCAAAAGGGCCATCACAAAGGAGCTGAAGAGCATCCCAGAAGAATCTTTCCAGCAGTGCATGGAAGCATCGCTGAGAAGGATGGAGAAGTGTATTATACTTGACTGGGGATTATTTTGAAGGGGAAACAATGTAGTTTGTTGTTTGGAACTGAAATAAATTGTTTGTGACACTAGTCACGTTACTTTTTAGACGTACCACACACACACACACACACACATATATATATATATATATATATATATATATATATATATATATATACATTATTTCAATACTCTATTCAATAAAGCGTCGATCAAAAATATTCGTTCATTTTGATTTTTTTTTTTTTTATCGTTTCTAGCTTTCCAATTCTTTTATCTTTCTTCAAGAAATTTCGTCCAGAAAATATTTTCTTCTTATGATGTACAAAAATCTTCTCTTTAACCTAAAAGAAAAATTTATCGTGAAATTATTTTTGAAACATTTTTTATTATTGATAAAAAAAAGAAATATTTCAAAATCAAATGAAAAGAAAACGGGAAAAGCCTGAATCAGAAATTGAAAATTTTATGAGAATCGAAATATTTTTCTTCTTTTGACGAATATCCCTATCTTTCCAGCTTTGCCGATGAAAATGACGGTCAGTAAATGTTTTTTTTTTTTTTTTCAAGATTCATTAAAAACTGATTATGATCATAGAAATTATAGAACGAATCAATGAATGAGGTTATAAAATATATCGATTCTTCTATAATGGTCAAACGGAGCCAAAAAAAGATTTTAGACAAATTCTAATATAGTCTTCGAAATCAATCATCACTAAAGATTTTATTCGGCCTTATCCAATTACCAAACCGTTGTTCTTGAGTTTTTCATCTTCTGGATCTCAATAAATCTTGCATTGTGTTACCTCTGAATTTATCCAACCTTTAGTGGCATTATTTCATTAATTATTTGAACTATTCATCTTTGTTGTTCGACCACTACGTTTAGGCTGGTGTGCTCTTCAAACTTCCTTAAATATATTTCGCATCCGGAGACTTCATAATTTTTCTTTTCTTTTCTTTTGATCACTTTTATTGATATTCTTATTAGACTAATTCGTAAATTCAATGCGCAAAAATTCAGTTGTATAAAAAGAAATAACTATGCAACAATGAACGCTGACTAGACAAAGATTATTGCATCGGATGATACAGGTGATTGTATAAATATGACAGGTGTAAAGAATATTTTCCCATCCCGACTCCATGACTGTTGTGTCGCATTTGCAACTTGAGACTAGGGTGTTGTCATGCAGAAAAATCATCTGTCGATTTAATTGTCTACGAAAAGTTGTTGTTTTTTTCCCATGAGCCATTCAGATGAGCCAATTGTTCAACTGTTGTATTTGCATATTAAGAAATGTAGCAATTCATCAAAAAGAATTCTTTTTGAATCTCACAAAATATCAGATAAAGACTTTTTTCACTGTCTATTCTATTTTGGTTGTGGTGTTAAAAGTAGTATCTAATATTGGGCAAAAGATGGTGCTGATTTATGGTTAAGTCACGGGAAGAAAAACTTAGTAACATCAACTAGTGTAAACGATGTGAGGATACTTGTGTGCCAGACTCAACAAAGCTTATTAAATAACAAAGAAATACTAAAGTAAGAGTTATAAAAAAATTTAATTGGTGTCTTTACTTGTATTATAGGCTGACATTTTTATTAGCCCTCTAGGCAGGACTTTGAATGCTCCGACTGCAGAGAAGTAAGACACCCCCCAAGAAAAGAGGTGTCTTAGGTATAACACGAAATAACATTTTATGTTGACGCTTCAGTTCTGGAGATCTGTGGAATGTAGAGTTCTCTTCATTGTTATTACTCCCAAGTCCACTCTGAACTGGTGTTGTACTATCGGTTAGAGTCCCATCTATGAGTCGAATAGATCTGTTTAAGGATGATTGGTATTTGATTAGACCGTGAGCAAAAAGACTATTAAGATACAACAACACAAAAAATATATTACTGTACAATGAACGTGATTTCCAAACCTTTAGGCAGTTAAATCAATCAATCGACATTTTTTGGGACGTAGAGATTTGTAAATCTATTTCTAATTTCTTCAAACGTCATAAACAAAACGATTATAAAAACAACTTAAAAATTTTTTTCGTTAAGATACAACCATTTATATGGGAACAGGAATTTGTTAAAATGTTACATTTCTTGCGCGTATTGTTCTTTTAGCTTCGACACACCATTAATAAATTCAAGAAACAGTAATTTTTTTTGTTTTTGTTTTGTTTTGGTTTTTTTTTTGTTGTTGTTTTTTGTTTTGTTTTTGTTTTTCATCAAAATACATTGTAATGAATTATTCATGACTATGATTTACATACAATTAATACAAACACATACACACGCACATACACACACACGTGTGTGTGTGTGTGTGTGTGTGTGTGTGTGACTGAATTCACAAGAACGAAAGATATCAATGGAAAGGTGGAAGGAGAATTGGCCTAAAGAGAATTATCATTTTCAAGTCACGTAATGATTGCTTGAAATTTGTGAAGTAAACATGAATCTCGAAATGATCTGAAATTGTTGAGAATTGTGGTTGATCGTGTAATTAGTCCGACTCAAGACAGAAATTATAAAAACAAAACAAAACAAAAAACAACGATAAATTGATTCTATTAAATAAGCCAACGTCAAAGTCGAATCGGTTGCAAAAAAACAACGAATATGCGTCCTAACAAATGGTGCGCCAACAACTGGGAACGAATCAGGACTTTTTCGCAACGTTTTTTGTTTTTGTTTTTTGTTGTTGTTATTGTTTATTTTTTTACCAAATGTAAAACCGTTTTCTCTTTTTCAAAAGATAAAGATATTCCTTTAATTTCTATATCTTTATATTCCTTTATTGACTTAACTAACGTGATAAAAATGTTACTTATAGTTTTTTTTATTTGAAACAAGGGAACAAAAACAGAAGAAATATTTTAATGAAAAGAAAAAACAGAACAGAGAAAGAAAGAAAGAAAGAAAGAAAGTTGGTTGGTGGTTCATTGCTTTTAAGTTTCAGGAAGAAAATGTGGAAAAAAATGTTTTCTAAAGAAAAAACAATATTAAAAATATGATAATCTTGGCAAAATAAAGGCAACGTTTAATTACTTTGATTTGTCCGATGAAAGGTTTCATATCTCAGTAAATGTTACTCCTAAGCGGTCACCCAGCAAATTACTGTTGAGGCCAAATGTTGTTAAATTTTGGTGAGTGAAGGAGAAAACTATTGCTTAAAGTATAAATTGACTCTAAAGTTTCGAAGAAAGTGATTGAATGATAAGAGAATTTAACTTCATTTTGTATTGTAATATATAAAAAAATGAAAATCTGTTAATGAAAAATTATATCTGGATGACATAAGAAAATTTTTCCTTTCAAGATTTATTGGGGTTTTTGTTGTGAAGAGATTTGTTTTCTTTGTTTCTCTCGGGTCGTCTGATGTTTGGGAAGGAGGGGTCTAATTATTTAATATATTTAGAACTCTGTCCATGTCCGAAGCCTCGTGGTTTTAGAGTATTCTTTTCTTACTTTTAGTCTTTAATGATTATAAGATTTTTTTAATGATTGTATTGGAGATATTACCGGTATTTGGTAAGGGTTTGGTGTATAGGATTTACATTCCTATATTTTTAAATGGCCGTGATACCAATTGTTCCCGAAACAAAGATGGTAGACGTCGGTTAACTAATCAGTCTCTGGAACCATTTGGTCAGGAAAGTCACGTGATTCATGCTCACAACTACGTCCGCACCTGTGATTTTTATCCCGCGCATTTGGAGCCGACCACATGACAAGGATTGCCTATATATACTCACGTCTTCCAAGAACTCACTCTCTCACATTTTGACTTCCAGAGACAGCACTCTCTCTCTCTTCATTTCGACATCAAGAAACAGTTTGACCTTGCCACTTAGTAAGACACAATTCAATACGTGTAATATGGGTGCGTATACATTCTGCGACCTTTTTCTTACCTGTTCTGCCGTTTCGGTTAGGCTTGTTCAAGTCTCGAACACATCCTCAGACATTTCGTCAAACCCCAAAAGAGACAAACAACCAACATGGGAGAAGGCACGTTCCTCCGAGTATACATTGCTATATTTCTGTATATTGATACCTCGCATGAAATTCTTAGCCAACATATATTTTATAGTCAACAGGACACTTTTAAGATTTAGTCTTTTTCCATAATATCCGTGTTAGTTACACACACACACACATACACACAGAGGAATATTTAACAGACTATATTAAAATATTCGTAATGTTTTGTAATGTTACCTTTTTATGTATTTGTTGATATATAAATTTAATTTTGTTTTTACAGCTTTCTTTTGAATGTACTTTTGTCATCGTCGTTTTACATCGTTTACTTCGTTTGCTTTTCGATAACGAGCCAACATAAATTGTGGGAGTAAAATATTCAACAAACACCAAAACAGTACCTCAACAAGTGCTTCGGAGAATATGCAGTCACTTTCACCACTGACTAAGTTCCCATATTAGCATTCGTTTATCTATTGATACACAAACACTCAATAAACAAAAAAAAATGAGTCAAACTCATATAAACATATATCAGACATTTAATGCATATACATAGAATAAATAAGAAATATTATAACAATACACAAATGTGTCCTAAACAGATGAAATGTGCACTTTATTCCATGGACAAGTAGTGCTTAAAAAGCGATACGAGATTGTGAAATTCTTACATATGTTATATCGTTCAGCCATTTATATTTCAATGGTGCGGCGAAAGATTATAACTTGGATTAGAGACAAAGTCTCTCATCTGTTCAGTGAATAGAGACAAACAGCCTATATACGAAAGAGGTAATGTCGCTTTGAAGAAGAAGGACTGAAAAGAGCTTCGACCTCTCACGTAACCAACAGACACGTGATGTCAGAAGACACACCCACAATCCAGGTGTATTCGGTTTTCAAGTGTTTTGTGTTTTTTGAGATGATTTCTAATCGCACTTTAGTCTAATAGGTGGCAGCTGAGACGTCTAGATTCTAATAGTAGTTGTAGTAGTTGTTTTTATTTGTTCAATATAGAAATTTAGTCGTTGTTTTTGGGTGGAAGAGACATTCTTCTATGAAGTAAATGAATATATATATATCATTTCTTTTATTTATACGTGATGTTATCTTATTTATTTATTTATTTATTCGTGTTTTTGTGGGGTCGAAGCAAATTGTTGCTATTTATGAGGTTGGAGATTCAAAATTTGTTATAGTAAAGATGAAACAATTTGTAAAATGTAATAAATACAAAACAAACATAAATTTAGTCTTTATTTTATGTTTTTGAGGAATGAGTATTTCTCTAAGATGTAAATACGAGTGCCAGTTCCACAATATACAACACAATTTGCACAAACAAACGTAGACAAAAGAAAATTGACAAAAACAAGAATGTTAAAAAACAAACAATTTTTTACTTTATCACAAATGGACAAATAACAAAAATACAAAGATAGTAATGTTCATAAATTTTGCAATGTATAGAGATGTGTGTGTGTGTGTGTGTGTGTGTGTGTGTGTGTGTGTGTGTGTGTGTGTGTGTGTGTGTGTGTGTGTGTGTGTGTGTGTGTGTGTGTGTGTGTGTGTGTGTGTGTGTGTGTGTGTGTGTGTGTGTGTGTGTGTGTGCAAAATTTAGAATATTTTTAATCAGGAATAACATGAAGAAACAGAGAGGTCAACTTGTACGTACATACATCTGTATGTGTGCGGGTATGTGTGAATTCTGTTATGTATAAGTTCCTTAATCTATTAGTCATTCAAGCCCACTGTCGGCCTGTTAGTGTATTGGAGTGCGTCTGATTTTCCTCTTCAACGTGTGCCGCCTCTGTGTGCCGCCTCACCTTTGAACTAAAAATTTTGGGGTTCTTATACTATTTGAGTGGATCGAAATGATATATTTTAAGTTTACGAGGGTTGATTTTATTGTGGGTCGACTAAAGTTCAAATGTGCAGACGTATGAGTAAACACAACTCGTGATCTAATCTAACCAATGAGAATCGTAGAAATTACTTATTCATTGAGGCGCCTATTTTTTTGGTTCTATGAAAAATCTTTCGGCAAGTTAGTGTTTGGTCCGTTTTTTCTAGAATATTCTAATCTATGTGTTTACTGATTAGCTTAAAAATATTCTAAGTGAGGTTTGGGTCCTCTTTTCTAGAATATTCTGATTTACGTGTTCTCAGCTAATTTAGCTAAAAATAAAAATTGTGGATCCTATCATATGTTAGATCACATGATTCTTTTCTAATCTTAATTTTAAAAAATATAACGAAATTTGCTTAAACTTATGGCCAAATGGATAAAAGGAAATGTTTGACATCATTTTTAAAAAGAAAGAAATAAACCAAAAATACAATTAATCGATAAACGAATGTGAATCATTTTTAAATGATTACAAAATCATTACACTAAAACCAAAAACTATCAATTTGTTTTAATTCTAATAACCAATTATCTCCCTTGTTTAAAACGTTACATCAACATTTCTTATTTACGATTCTCTTGACAATCAAGTAAATTCGCTCATCTCGACAAACAGAAAATTCACTTGAAGCTGTTCACAATAAATAAATCAAAAAATTATTCATAGATATTCATGTCACAAGATGTCAGTTGTTGACCCAATCAGATTTTTATCAACTAAACAAATACGCCCTGTTGACTGGACTTGATATACACTAACTGTATCCCTTGATGAGAGTGAAAAGACAGTATATAAGACTAAACTGCATCAGATAGTGAGGCTCTAGTTCCGGAGCAGGGTTAGGGTTAGGGTTTGAAGTACTACATCATTGCCATTACTCTCAGATCTACTCTGACACGGAGTGGAAGTACAGGTCCCATCGAGGTTTTAAAAATGATTCATATTCGATAGAAATATTTGATAGCATATTACTATCTGCAAATTATTTGTATTAAGAATATTTACTTGAAACAATAATCATTTACTAAGAACGACAATAAGTTACTTGAAAGCATATAACTGTGTGCAGACAAATGATTATAATTAAATAGAAATAATTGATTGAAATCAATAATTATTAGTATTTGATAAGAATACTTGAAACTATACAAATGAGTGCAAAAGCCTGTTAAGAAACAATGACACTAAAAAATATAAATATAAATGCACAATGAACGCAATTCTCTGGGCATAAAATAATCCTCAACGGGTTGACACATCGTTAAAATAAATAAATAAACAACAGCTGCTTTTCTATTTTCTTCCTTACATTCACAGCAGGAATTTTATTGATGATTTTGGGACACATAAGGTTTGATTATAAGCAAAAGTAGATTAAAGTACAGAATAAATATGGTGTGATTGTTACGGAGCCGATAAGCATGTCGACCCCGCAAATGATTTAAGTTTAATGCGTGCGAGTAGTGACAGCCAAAGACAATGAAGGAAACAAACGCGAGTAACAGATACAACAAAAGTGACGATTTATTGTCGGAATTACAAACGTGTATGTAAAGTCCGTGGCGGTTGTCTTTGGGTCTCCAGCTAGATGGGTGATGTCGATAGCTAGTATGGTCGAGTCGTAGATGTGCGCAGCTGAATGTTCGATGCGGGGAGCTGGCGTAGGTCGAGTCGTGGAGATACAGCTAGATGTTTGATGCGGGTAGCTGTCGGTTGAGTTGTAGAGTACAGCTGGACGAATGTTGCGGGAAGCTGAGGTTGGTCGTGGTTGGTAAATCGATGTCCCGGTTTTGACGGTACGTTGGGTTAACCAGGGGTGTGCCGATCTGGTTGCTAACCCGTACAGTGAGTCGTACGTGGGCCAGATGTCGCAATGCTAGGGCAGTCCGTAACAGCGAGTCGTTATGTGTACTGCATGCTAAATTGCAGGAGCGTCGAGGTTGGTAGATCGATATCCCGGTTTTGACAGTACGTTGGGTTAACTGGGGGGGTCGATCTGGTTGTTAGCCCGTACAGCAAGTCGTACGTGGGCCAGATGTTGCAATGCTAGGGCAGTCTGTAACAGTGAGTCGTTACGTGGACTGCATGCTATATTGCGGGAGCGTCGAGGTCAAAATCGGTGTTGACAGCTTGGTCATGTAGAGTCGAGCGAGCCGTGTCTTGGTACTACGGACCAAGTGAAGGTTTGCCAGGCCTTAACACATACGAAGTTGAGCGAGCGGATCAGTGAAGCTAAGGCTCTGTCGTGCCCCTAGCGGTGAGGGCGTACCATTTACGGTAGCTATGGCTTTGCCGAGCCAAAAGCCGGGCGGACGAGTCGGGACGGTAACTATGGCTGTGTCACGCCAAAGCTGTGCGGACGTATCGGATGGCAGCTAAGGTTGTATCACGCTAAAGCTGTGCGGACGTATCGTTGACGGTAGCTTTTTTGCGCGCGCGCGCGCCATAGCTCTGCGGACGTATCGGACGGTAGCTAAGGCTTTACGCGCCAAAGCTGTGCGAACGTATCGGACGGATGCTAAGGCTTTCCGCGCTAAAGCTGTGCGGACGGTCGGACGGTAGCTAAGGCTTTGCGCGCCAAAGCTGTGCACTGTCGAGCGAACAGGCCAGGAGGCCGCGGCTAAGATTGGCGTTATCTTAGCGCTGCGCAGATAGCGAAGCGGTAGCTAAAGGCTATCCCGTGCCTTTAGCACAGCGCAACCAAACGAACGAGCGGGACCGATGAAATGTTTAGACCGGCTGGTCTTAGTGAGTCCTCTTCGTGTTTGCCTCCGGGCCGTCTACTTCGACTGGTCGTTAAGGACCGTCAGAGATACTCCAACCCGCAGAAGGTAACCTCTTCTAGTCCTTAAAAGGACCTTTAGTGAATATCAATGTGATGGAATAAAAAGGGGGTGAATCTGCCACCAGAAGTGGCGGTGAGGTGAATGCAACCACGATACGTAGGATTCGACCTCGTGGAGCCGAGTGGCCCCTAAGACCGTCCGCGAGAACTTCTGAATTTTTCGCCGCCGAAGCCTTGTTCGTATGAAGGAAAGGCAACACCACTTCTTCTACGCCACGTAAATAGAAAGTTCTTCAATAAAAAAAAATGGACGTAGAAAATAAGTCCTTCTTTAGCCTGGTATAGGCTAGCGAAGAAAATTAATTCCATTTTTACAGAATTATTTCAGGCAGAAGTGTTTTGTAAATGTTATTTTATCCCTTTTTTAGCTGTAACGGCAGGTTAGGATCGAAAAGGGCTCCGTCATTTTCGGCCGTACCCGGATGTAATTTTTCTAGGACGAACGAGTAATCCGATCTGTTTATGTTTGTAGGCAGGTCGCGGCATGATTATTAGCCAAATCAGATTAAAGTACCAAATTCACATAGTTTGATTATTATCCAAAGTAGATTAAAGTACAGGATAGTCTTACAACTTTGTTTGGTTTCTTTGCATATCAACCTTCGCGGTTTATTTAATGCCAAAGCTATCCTTGTTGGACAGTGGTTGTACTATTTAACCATAGCTGAAAGGATAAGGGGATTCGTACCTTTCCTAAGGGTATTATCAATATGAAAGTGGACGTAATAACGTGACTAGAGTTCGAACCCGCTTACTACTATGTCACAGCCCAGTGCGTTAGCTAATGCGCCACGGGAACTTCCCCTTTTACAACTTGTGCATTTTTTGTGAAAATTGCAAAGTTTTATCGAATATATGAAAAATTCGACAACCAATATTGGGTGGGGTCGGGGAAATACAAAAAATCATGATTTACTAAATATTTACACTCGAACAATAGTTTCTACCTTGAAATCAGGCAAATCATTTTAATAAATAATTCCTCATAAAAAAACGTTTTGATTTTATTTTCTGTTACAAATCATAAAATCCTGGTATTTTTGGTATGGAAGAAAATTTACTTTTTATAAAGATTTTTTAGAGGTGTATGTACTTGTGTGCTATATTGTACTTGATTGATTTTAACGGCATGCCAACTCCTCTATGGCTATTTTATGCCCAGAGGTTAGGGAACTGGGTAGATTGAACGTTAATATTTACATTTTTAAGCAGTTTTTTGCACTCAACTATATATCAAATATTCCTTCAACAAATAATTTGCAAACAGATCTATTTGACCCATGAGACCCTAGCAGGTACTGCTCCTCGGATCAGAGTAGACCTGGGAGTAATGGCAATGAAGGGGTACTTCCCAGAACTTCAGAAGTAGAGCCCCACTACTAGATGCAGTTTAGTATCATACCGAGGATACCCCCCTATAGACTATATCCCCCCCTGTAAAGGGTACAGTCAGCCTATTATAAGCCCCACCGACATGCTTTCATTCTAGCAAAAATAATATTAATTCTAGACAGATATTCCAGAGTTTTCAAGAAAAGAAAGTCACTTTTTATGTAAAATAAATCACAGTTCGAGTATTTCTAAGCGAATGAGAAAATATCTTTGTATGACACATAATTTCAAAATGAATAAATAAAAACAATTAAATATTAAGCAAAAATGATTAAGTGTAACCAAGATCAGAAAGGGTTTTTATCACTAGAAAAATGCACAACCAATGATGGTGATTATGGAGAAAATAGGGTTTTATAGCTGAAAACTTGCTCCATCCAACTGTGTTATTACACTTCCTACATATATTGTGATATCTGTTGAAATAAATTGGAGGTATTATTATTCTGTTGTTATGTTACTAGCGGAGAAAAATTCAAATACATCTGGTATTTTCATTTTCACGATTAATTACTAAATAGATAAAATTACTTTCTCTTTTCTCTCTCTCTCTCTCTCTCTCTCTCTCTCTCTATCCAGTGCCCGAACAGAGCTGATATAAGTAATTCTTAGCTGGTCGGACAACTATGGCACGTCCATGTGTAGGGATCCATGTGTTCCGCATACCTTGTTCGTCTTATTTGGATGGTTTTTAAGATGGGAGGTAAGTGGCCGTACAGCTGTTGCTTTGTGGGATGTTGCTTCCAGGATTTGTTTAAGAGAGCATGCAGCATTCTTGTGTAGTTCAATCAAACTTTTTCTCTGTGCGTTTTATTAGCGTACATGTGGTGCATCCAAACAGTAGTATTGTCTTAGTCACAGTTTGAAAGAAATCCTGACTTAAATCAGGCTTCCTAATGATCAATAACTTGTTCATAGTAGTCCATGCCTTCTCTTTGAGTAGATGAGATATTGCTACCGAGCTATGGGAACTTGTCAGCAAATTTCAGAGGCTTGCCACTTAAAGTAGAGATGGCTCTTTATCATTTAAAACATTTGAACTTTATTTGCATTCAAGTTGTTCTATGAATTCGATTTCAGCCAGTGTATCTGCGAGGAGTGCAAGATTATCTGCGTAGTCTGCATCTGTTATACTTTCTACAGGATATCGTCTACTTCTTGCCTTTTAAGTATAAAACCATTTTTATTAGATCTATCGGCGTTCGAAGTACTAAGTCTGGGCAGATTATGAATATATATGCTGTTACTGTATCTCCTTGCAAGACTATAGCGATAATGTCGAAGAAATCGGTGTCGCCATCAGGTGAGCGATCCATTACTTTTGTGTTTTTGTGAAGCTTCAATATAGTGGTAACAGTCTCTTTGGATAGACTATATGCTTGAAGCATTTGCTCTAATTTTCTTCTGTGTATGGAATCAAATGCCTTAAGGAAATCAACAAACTATAGTGTTGCTTCGAGATTTTTTGCACGTACTCCTTCGATGATTCGGCGGATAGTCGGAATCTGTAATGATATGGATTGATTTCTCTGAAAACAGTTCTAATTTTTCTTGAGAATTTACTCAATTTCAGGTTGGATACATTTGAGAAGCAGGGCATTATAAAACTTAGTAGCTATAGCAGTAAGGGTTACGCTTCTGTAATTCTTAGTGATTTCAAGGTCACTTTCCTCGGAGAAGACGACGGTGCAGCCTTTTGTCCATTTCTTTATTGTTTTATTAACAGACAGCGTTACATAATCGAAGTAGGTTGTCAAATTTTCTTGTCTTTCATGCGTCACAGTGCATTTCGTCGAAGCCTGCTCGTTTTCTGCTTTTAATTTTTTTTAAACTGCATCAAGTTCTTCCTCCATAAACTGACCTAGTTTTATGTCTTGTTGGCAGTTTATCATTTTTTTTCGATCAGTTGACTCAAATGATTTGAAAGGATTTCTGTTAAGTGATGCTCTGTAACACTATGTAGGTGGCCCGCCAAGCAGATGATTCCTTTGTCTGTTTTGGCGCGAAACCAGACAAAGGGTTTTGGACTTGAAATCTCGCCGTGACCGGAAGTGGAAGGGGACGCGAGAAGAGAGTTAGTTGGAAAAGGAGCTCGAGAAGGCAGTTGGCGACAGGACACGGACAGGGGCAGTCGACAGTGGACACCGGAGCAGAGAGGCGAGTCGGCAGGAGATAGGGTCCAGCAACAGTAAAGAAGATCGAGTCAAGATGAGTCGGCATTCCATTCGCTTTGCGGAAGTTTCGCTGGAATCCACACTAGCGTTAGTCTGCACATGCACAAAGTGTTACATAACTCTCCTTCTGCACTTGAGTTAACCCCAAGTATTTTGTTCGTTTTGTTCGTTTGTTCTTTCTTTCCTCCTGTTCCCTCGATTGTATTTGATGTAGCGGTAAAGAAATGTGCGTTATCCCTATCGGAACCACTAGTTGATCACCGGCCGTAAAGAAGTGGAATGGTTAGAAGAGGTTGGTGTAACTGTGGGCTGAGGGGGTAACGTCACAGCTCCTGCGTTTCTAACTCTATTATGCGATTAGTACTACAAACTCACAAAACAACACTAACCACTAATAAACAGTTTATCAAGTAATAATTATAATAAATTCACAATGATATTCATAATAAAACAGCCAACAAAATTAAGCACATCATGTTTTTTTGTTTGTTTGATTTTCGTCAGTTTGTTTCTTGTTTATTGTTTTGCTTTTCTTTGTTTTGTTCTGCTTTTTAATTTGTTTGTTTTAGGTTTATTGTTTGTTAGTTTTTGTTTCTTTTTTTCCTTTTTTTAAACTGACTCACTTGATTTACTTTCAGTTAACTTGAAAGATTTTATTATCTTTTGGTAAATTTCTACTTTATATGTTTATTTTTGCAAACAATTCTTTTACAGCATATTTACAAATACAAAAATTAAATTTACATTTATACATTGATTTGATTGGACCAGTTCCAACTTTCTTCTTCTTCTTCTTCTTCTTCTACTTCTTCTTCTTCTTCTTCTTCTCTTCTTTTTTTTTCTTTTCCATTTCGCCTTTTTTGTTTTTTTAAATCTTTTCATTTCTTTTCTTTGTTTTTTTTTTTTTCTTTTCTTGAGCAAGATAACCTGTCGAAGCTCATTCCTTTCCAAATCTAAAGTTGGTTTGAATTCAGTTTTCTTTCTCCTAGACTAGTTGCCATACTTCTTCAAATAGTGTCAAATATACACTAACTCTAACCGAAGTAAATAATAATATACTTAATGATAAGTATATTCTTTATTTCTTTTGGTGTGTTTAAAACAAATAAATGACGTACAAGAGCTTCAGTTACCTCCCTTGAACCAGGAAATTTTTGACGTTTTATGGAGTATATCAAGATCGATATTACAATTTTTGTTTTAACTTTTTGTTGGAATTAATCAATCTATATGTTATTAAAATGTACTTTTTGCTTGTAAGGATATTTAAAATATATAGTCACTTAAATCAATTAACCATAAATATTGACGGTTGTTATATTTTAAGTTAAAAAGAATTGAGTTAAGAAGAGTTGCTTCCCTTACCCTTTATTCATATTTGTTGGAAACAGGCAATTTATTTGGATTTTTGTTCCCTGAAAAGAAATATTTCATTCAAATAGTTTTAAAAGCTTTAAATTTAAATCTCAAGCATAAACACATTCTTGATTATTACAGTAGTTATTCTCCATTCTATCACAGATATCTGCAAAGGTTGGTTAGTTGGTTAGTAGGTATTTTATAGCATATCAACTCATGTGGGTTATTTAATGCCAACTTATATATATATATATGATTTCTAAGCTCATAGTTTGAAGGCAAGTAACGAGTTGTTAGAGCTCATTTGTTTGCACACAGTTAAATGGTTTCAAGTATTGCTATTTAACATTTGTAATTATATTTATCAAGAATCCCTACGTAATATAATGTGATATATATAATTTACACAAAGCTGTGTGGTTTCACATTATAAATAGTAATTCCTAGTAAAAGATTGGACATTTCTATTTGACCTATAGATGGGAACTAAACAGGTACAACCAATCTGGATCAGAGTGGAGCTAGGAGTAATGGCAATGAAGGGGTACTGCCTATTCCCCAGAGCTACAGTGCTGGATGCACAACATCAGATGCAGTTTAATGTCATACCCAGAATTATTGTCGTGAATGTGGGTCTTACAAAGGTGCAGTCCGTGTATACTACAACCCCGATTGACAGAAATGTTAACGTCAAGTAATATCTTCTTGAATTCGTTCACATTTTTTCAATTCTCTCATAAGTTTCCTAAGCTGATTTGATTGTCGGGGCGCCATATAGAGAGCGCATTTTCAATTCATTCCTATCCACGTCTAACACGGATTTAAATCCAGAATAGTTGGACAGTCTTAGATCTTTAACCTTGGTTACCATATCAAGGTTAAGATCAAAGACTGTCCGACTATTTACCCACAGCTGGAGTGAGAACAGCGCGATTCATAGCTTTCCCAAGGGTTTTAGTGCAATGCAAAATATAAACAGCCTCTTTGGGGATTTGAACTCGAATTCCCGAATCCATTTCCTTCAACGATAACCCTTACGCCACGAACGCTTCGATTCTACTTTAGTTGGAAAAAAATCTCAAAACACAATATAATTCGATTATACCTTAATCAGTGACTAAGAAAAAGAAATTTTCAATCTATAAATACCAGTATGTCATTAAAATAGCCTGGAACACAGACTTTACATCAATTCAATCTAACACAGCACCAAAGAATTGAAATTGGAGAAAAGAAGGGCATATTTTACAAAAGAAATCTGCCTTGAAAATCAGCATTCAAAATCATGACATTTATATGGGCACGAACTCTGTCATTGGTTGGAATAAACAATTCAGCCATCTAGTAAGCGCGTGGTAACGTAAATTTATACTTTTATAAACACAATTATCAAAAAAATTCTAATGAGAAGGAAACTAGATAGGGAACTGCAGATCGATTGGGAAATATATAGATAAAATCGATCTAAATAAAAGGAAAGAATCCTTTCTCTCGTACATTCAAATATTTATGTAAATATGGTCATAACAGAATGAACTAGAATGGGTATGACAGACTGAAATATCTAGTGGGTCTGAATACCAGCTATCTACCGTCCTGGATAGTAGCAGTCTAATCATCAAAGAGGACAGAACTTAAATTCCCTAGCCGATGAACCAAAAATAATAGTCTTGGTTTTCACGACGATAAGCAAGTTTTACTCTCAAAGTAATTCAGGACTGATTCGCAAATGAGCAATTAAAACTTAATACGAAAATATTTATGCACACTGTACTCGTACAAAAATTATAATTCACACAAAAACGTATTTTCTATATAATTACTTGTTGCCAAAATAATACATAAATCTATTCAACTCACCCTCCTGTTATTTTTTCAATTTGCTTGTTTTATTCAATAATTCATTTCAACGTTAAACTTTTATCATAATAGCCGGAAGACGCCTATTCAATAATATCAAACTACATTTTATTACAAACTTTGTAACCCTCGTAAACGACGTGACTCGTCTAACGAGAAAAAACGCAACCATTTAAAACAGCAAAATAAAAAAATGGATATTTTAAACAATCAAACCTCATTTAGCAACGAAAAAATGGAAAACAGAACAATCTTCTGTATCAGAAATCAAAGGCCCAGAACTTATGAAAATTACAGTAAATAGTTTGTTCTCCATACGAACCAGCCTTTTTCACAGAATCCAGAAGACTCCTCTGCTACAATATTAGGTTAGATTTCGTTACACACTCGTTACGCTAATTTGCTAAAAGACATTCTACATTTGAAACTTATTTTACAGACTAACTTAATAGAGTTAGATTATTCATCTTAGAAATATAGTAAATGCCGAATTTAAAATCTGAAAAAGTTGGTTAACAACGTTTACAATAAAAAGAATATGAAGAGAGCACTTGAAAATAAAAATGAATCTCAAAAACAATTTTAAAATATTGATTTAACAACTAAAGAAGAAAATATTTTTATTATAATCAACAAAAACTGTATCACCATAAAAGTGATGTTGTTTATTATATAAGAGTTTAAACATATATTTTTTTTTAATTTAGAAAAAGAGTACAAAACTAAAATGATAAATAAACTTAAGAGAGTCAAAATTTGTTTCTTGTTTTTAAAAAATACAAATTTTTGATACCGAATAAAAAGTAGACATCAGTTTTCAACTTACCTTTGCTGCTAGTTCACTGATATTTCTAAAAGAATGGTCGATTGCTCATTACAAAATTTACCAATATTTAACCGCTTTCGTTAAACCAATATCAGATTAAACTTTCATTTTTACGTGGTGAATTCAATAAGTTTCAAGACTTTTTTGTACAGGCATTTAAAATTGTCGTAGACTCTTGACAATTCAGTATCTTATTGCGATACATCTTATGAGATGACTGATCAATTTTTATGATTTCAGGTTTAAATCAACAGCTACAGCAGCAATTGGAATACAACCTACTAAAGCCTGATTGTCACAGCTGGTGAATTTCAAAAATGCAATCTGGACGTGAGGACACTTTAGAAGAACGATATGCAATAAAATTCTGTTTTAAACTTGGAAAAAATGCCACAAAAACCTATGGAATGCTTCAGAATGCTTTCGACCATCTTGCATGAATTGAGCATCAGTTTTTGAGTGGCATAAGAGATTCAATGAAGGCAGGGAGTCTGTGAGGGATGATGAGAGGTGTGGGAGGAGTAAGGAAGTCAATACATCAGAGTTGATTGGCTAAAGGGTTATGGTTAGGGTTACTATGTTGAGGTTTTATGGGAGTTCAGCTAGAGATTCCGTCGGCAGCACTCTTTAAATCGGATCAGTAGCATTTCAACCAGGACAATGCACCAGTCAACAACTCCATACTTTTCACAGATTATTTGATCAAGATGGGCATCAAGACAGTTCCTCCGCCTCCATATAGTCCAGACCTTGCTCTCTGTGACTTTTGCTTATTCCCTAAGCTCAGAGGCTATCGTTATGAGACAACTGAGGAGATGAAAGAGGCTGTGACGAAGGTAATTGACACGCTCACACAAGAGGACTTCCATGAGGCCTTCCAGAAGTTGTTTGAATAGTACAACAAGTGCATTGCAGCCGGAGGAGATTACTTCGAGCGGGACTGGAGTTTCATGTGTGTACTATCAATAAAAGTGCCCATACGAAAAAAAAGTCTGGAAACTTATTTAATGATCCTTGTAAGAGGTACAACTTTAGTTTTAAAATTCTAATTTATCTCCCTTGTATTTTTATGGCTTATTTCAAAAAGTGATTTTTTTATCTATTTCAGCAGTAATTTTCCATTGCCGTAATTTTAATCTTTAAAATATATTAATTAATATAATCTTTTTTTAAAGTATACATATATAAATGTAGAGATGGCAGAGTTATTAACATTTCAAACATATTATATAGTTTATTTATTCTGTATATGCATTTTAAGCATAAGAATATCTAGACACCTGAATTAAACTGCAGATACCAGAAGATACTTGGATCCATGCTAGTTCAGTGGAATAGAAGACTCTTGCTTGAGATAAAAACTATTTTGATTCTTTTGGTGAGAGAGTAGTAAGAATAGTTATTAGTTTGTTTTGTGCAAAAGAAATTCAGCTCTCAAGACGAAGAAAAATGTCTCCCTCAGTCATTTATTTTCGTTTTTTTTTTAAACCGCAACATTTTTTCTCGGAAAACAACCAGTTTTCCTCTATTTCATCGATTTTGTGACCAGTTTTTTCTGTAAGTCTAGTATTATAGTGAGATTTTCACACCAGCACCGAATGAAAGTTTTTCACTTAATGAAAATAATTCACCTCTTCCAGGACTTTTCTGAGTATCCTAGCTGATTTTAGCAGTGTTCTGCTCTAAATGTCTCTGATGCCTCCATAGATCCCCGAGACTCATCTAAGTATGCTAATTGATTTTAGCAGTGTTCTGGTTTGAATAACCCTGGTGCCTTCTCTGATCTCCAGGACTCTTCTGAGTATCCTAGCTGATTTTAGCAGTGTTCTGGTCTGAATATCCTTGATGCCCTCTGTGATCTCCAGTTTCCACTGTCATGATTTTTCTATTTTGGAATTGTTCCAAAGGCACCAACTATGAATTGCATCACCATAATCTTCATATTCCACAACTCTTTCAGCTCTCTAGTGACGTTTAATAATTTCTCACTTTTTTTCTTTCTTTTATTTTTCTATGATCGACTGAAATGGCAATTGGGGTTTTTATTCATAGAAATTCAGTTTCTCTTTTCCCCTTTGTAGCCATGTTCAGGTCGTATCAAGTAGAATTTCCTTTGACACTTTAGATATCAATACAGTTGTTTTTAGTTCTCGTCAAATATTTTAATGCAACTGATACACTTAAGATGATTTATCTTCTTTTGCAATTTTAAAAATCTGGAGCCTCTTTTGATTTAGTCATATATTAGTAGGTATAATAAGTCATAAGTCATATACTAGTAGGTACAATAAGTTATATATTAGTAGGTGTAATAAGTCATATATTAGGTGGTGTAATAAGTCATATATTAGTAGGTGTAATAAGTCATATATTAGTAGGTGTAATAAGTCATATATTAGTAGGGATAATAAGTCATATATTAGTAGGGGTAATAAGTCATATATTAGTAGGGATAATAAGTCATATATTAGTACGTACAATAAGTCATAAATTAGTAGGGGTAATAAGTCATATATTAGTAGGTACAATAAGTCATATATTAGTAGGTGTAATAAGTCATATATTAGTAGGTACAATAAGTCATATATTAGTAGGTGTAATAAGTCATATATTAGTAGGTACAATAAGTCATATATTAGTAGGTGTAATAAGTCATATATTAGTAGGGGTAATAAGGCATATATTAGTAGGTGTAATAAGTCATATATTCGTAGATACAATAAGTTATATATTAGTAGGTACAATAAGTCATATATTAGTAGGTGTAATAAGTCATATATTAGTAGGGGTAATAAGGCATATATTAGTAGGTGTAATAAGTCATATATTAGGAGGTATAATAAGTCATATATCAGTAGGTGTAATAAGTCATATATTAGTAGGTACAATAAGTCATATATTAGTAGGTGTAATAAGTCATATATTAGTAGGTACAATAAATCATATATTAATAGGTACAATAAGTCATATATTAGTAGGTGTAATAAGTCATATATTAGTAGGGGTATTAAGTCATGTATTAGTAGGTGTAATAAGTCATATATTAGTAGGGGTAATAAGTCATATATTAGTAGGTATAATAAGACATATATTAGTAGGTATAATAAGTCATATATTAATACGTGTAATAAGTCATATATTAGTAGGTGTAATAAGTTATATATTAGTAGGTACAATAAGTCATATATTAGTAGGTGTAATGAGTCATATATTAGTAGGTACAACAAGTCATATATTAGTAGGTACAATAAGTCATATATTAGTAGGTGTAATAAGTCATGTATTAGTAGGTACAATAAGTCATATATTAGTAGGTATAAAAAGTCATATATTAGAACGTGTAATAAGTCATATATTAGTAGGTGTAATAAGTTATATATTAGTAGGTACAATAAGTCATATATTAGTAGGTGTAATAAGTCATATATTAGTAGGTGTAATAAGTCATATATTAGTAGGTGTAATGAGCCATATATTAGTAGGTACAATAAGTCATATATTAGTAGGTACAATAAGTTATATGTTAGTAGTTGTAATAAGTCATATATTAGAAAGTACAATAAGTCATATATTAGTAGGTATGATAAGTCATACATTAGTACGTGTAATAAGTCATATATTAGTAGTTGTAATAAGTCATATATTAGTAGGTACAATAAGTAATATATTAGTAGCTGTAATAAGTCATATATTAGTAGGGGTAATAAGGCATATATTAGTAGGTGTAATAAGTCATATATTAGGAGGTATAATAAGTCATATATCAGTAGGTGTAATAAGTCATATATTAGTAGGTGTAATAAGTCATATATTAGTAGGTACAATAAGTCATATATTAGTAGGTGTAATAAGTCATATATTAGTAGGTACAATAAATCATATATTAATAGGTACAATAAGTCATATATTAGTAAGTGTAATAAGTCATATATTAGTAGGGGTAATAAGTCATATATTAGTAGGTGTAATAAGTCATATATTAGTAGGTGGAATAAGTTATATATTAGTAGGTACAAAAAGTCATATATTAGTAGGTGTAATGAGTCATATAATAGTAGGTACAAAAGGTCATATATTAGTAGGTACAATAAGTAATATAATAGTAGGTGTAATAAGTCATATATTAGTAGGAGTATTAAGTCATGTATTAGTAGGTGTAATAAGTCATATATTAGTAGGGGTAATAAGTCATATATTAGTAGGTATAATAAGTCATATATTAGTAGGTATAATAAGTCATATATTAATACGTGTAATAAGTCATATATTAGTAGGTGTAATAAGTTATATATTAGTAGGTACAATAAGTCATATATTAGTAGGTGTAATGAGTCATATATTAGTAGGTACAATAAGACATATATTAGTAGGTACAAATAAGTCATATATTGGTAGGTGTAATAAGTCATATATTAGTAGGTACAATAAGTCGTATATTAGTACGTACAATAAGTCATATATTAGTAGGTGTAATAAGTCGTATATTAGTAGGTGTAATAAGTCATATATTAGTAGGTGTAATGAGTCATATATTAGTAGGTACAATAAGTCATATATTAGTAGGTACAATAAGTTATATGTTAGTAGTTGTAATAAGTCATATATTAGAAAGTACAATAAGTCATATATTTGTAGGTATGATAAGTCATACATTAGTACGTGTAATAAGTCATATATTAGTAGGTGTAATAAGTCATATATTAGTAGGTACAATAAGTAATATATTAGTAGGTGTAATAAGTCATATATTAGTAGGCGTAATAAGGCATATATTAGTAGGTGTAATAAGTCATATATTAGGAGGTATAATATGTCATATATCAGTAGTTGTAATAAGTCATATATTAGTAGGTGTAATAAGTCATATATAAGTAGGGGTAATAAGTCATATATTAGTAGGTGTAATAATTCATATATTAGTAGGGGTAATAAGTCATATATTAGTAGGAGTAATAAGTCATATATTAGTAGGTACAATAAGTCTTATATTAATAGGTGCAATAAGTCAAATATTAGTTTCTATAATAAGTCATATATTAGTAGGTATAATAAGTCATATATTAGTAGGTATAATATGTCATATATTAGTAGGGGTAATAAGTCATATATTAGTAGGTGTAATAAGTCATATATTAGTAGGTATAATAAGTCATATATTAGTAGGTATAATAAGTCATATATTAGTAGGTGTAATGAGTCATATATTAGTAGGTATAATAAGTCATATATTAGTAGGTGTAATAAGTCATATATTAGTAGGGGTAATAAGTCTTATATTAGTAGGTGTAATAAGTCATATATTAGTAGGTACAATAAATCATATATTAATAGGTACAATAAGTCATATGTTAGTAGGAGTGATAAGTCATATATTAGTAGGTACAATAAGTCATATATTAGTAGGTACAATAAGTCATATATTAGTAGGTATAATAAGTCATATATTAGTAAGGATAATATGTCTTCTCGGAAGAGGCTTCCTTAAATTTTCACATTTACAAGGGTTTGTCTTCCTACTGCTAGTTATACGTTCTAGTTTTCCATTATTATTATTATTATTATTATTATTATTATTATTATTATTATTTTCTCTTCTAAGAGTTTTTCACACCAGTTTTAGCTGATGGTATCTCATTGCAGTTTAAGTTACAGTAAGTCTCCTCAAGTTTCCAGGACTCTCCTCAGTATTCTGGCCGATCTTAATTGTGATATTGACTGGATGGTCTCAACTTGTCCTCTTATTTCCAAGTCTTCCAGCTCTTTGGAGATTTACCAGGTTCACCATCTACAATTGGTATCACTGTCACCTTCATGTTCCGTAGTTATTTTAGTTTTCTAGCAATATATGGGCACTTATCTCTCTTTTTGCTTTCTTTTATTTTTCATCTTGTTGTCTGTCTGCAGAGCAAAATCCACTATTCGAGAGGTTCTCTTTTTTTCTTGTTTTTTTGTTTTGTTTTGTTTTGTTCTTTTTTTGACGATCACAAGGTTTGGTCATCTGGCCGAGATTATATAAATCTGTTTGTATCTTAAAATCCCCGAAAACTTTGTGCGTCTCATTCTCCAGGACGGATTCTGAGTTGTGCATATACCAATTGTTCGTAGAGTCAAATTAGATTTTTTTGTACAACTCCCCGTGGATTACCTTCCGCACCCAGTCGTGTCTAGTCTTATACTCTTTTTAAGCTAATTTACTGCATTCGCTTATAGTATGATTGATCGTTTCGTCTCAATCATCACATAAATTACACTTGCTATTTTGCTGTGTCTTATATATTCTTGCTTTAATGTACTTTGTCCTTCAAGTATTGTTTTGTGCTGCTATCAGAAGAGATTTAGTTTTTCTCAAAAGGTTTCCCTTTCTTAGACATGTCCAAGTCTTCCCGTGTGAGATTTCGCTTGTTTGTTATTTGAAATATCCATACAATTGTTTTTCTTTCCATTTTTGTTTTCTTGTTATTGTTGTTTTATTGCTTCTTATGTTGTTAGTGTTGTTTCTGGTCGTTGTATTCAGTTTTCTTTGCTCTTTTTTTATGTCGTCTTCGAGATGTCTTATCGATGTATCAACGCTATCTTCAATGCTGTGGGTCCACTTCCTTTTTCTTCACACCAGAAGTAACAGGTAGTTTTCATAAGAGTCCCAGGGACAGAAAGCCTTATCAACTCTCCAGGACTCTTTGCAATATTCTAGTCAATTTAAACAGCTCGGAATTCTGGAGTTACGATTCACCCACGGATTTCCAGTTCCTCGGTTTCTTTCCCAGGTTTTTCCGGTTTTGTTCCAAGGGCTCCAACTATGATTGATATTACTGTCACTTTCATGTTCCACAAGTTTTTTTAACTCTCTGGCAAGGTCCAGATATTTTTCTATTTTTTTTTGCGGGGGGTTCGCTTTCTTTTACTTTAACTCTGTGATCTAGTGGAACAAAGAAGTTTACTTATAAACAAATTCTTTTCTTTTTATTTACTAAAACTAAATCTGATTTTCAAGCCTGGATTGGGTGATCCATTTGCGGATTGAGTGATCCATTTGTATCTCAAAATCCCAGAGAAATTTGTGCGTCTCATTTTCTAGAATATTTTCTTGCTTGTCCATGTAACGTTTGCCTATATGGTCAAATTTTAATCATTTGCACAATTCTCAGTTGATTACCTTCCTTACCCAATCGTGTCTGCACTTGTCATCCTTCTATGCCAGTTTGCTACATTTGCTCATAATGTGTTTAACTGTTTTATCCCCCCCCTCTCTCTCTCTCTCTCTCCACCACATAACCTACACTTATTATTTTCCCGCCTCTTTGTGTTTTTTTGGGGGTTTTTGTTTTTTTTTTTTTGTTATTGCTGTCATTGGCTGTTGTAATAAAATCACTTTTTGTAAATTCATTGAATCTCTTAGTTGCTGTATTCCCACAATCCTTAAAACTGGTCGGTTCTCTTCTTCCAATTTTTGTTTTAACAAATACTGTCTCAACGTCATCTCTCAACGTCGTCTCTCTTAAGTAAGACCATATGCATCATCATCATCATCATCAATTTTTTTCATTCTGTGACCCATATTTATGAGTTCCTCTCTTGTCCAGTTTAGGGAGGATCCACAGCATTTTCCTCGCGATCAAAAAAAGGATTTTTGTTATAATATGTGGATAAATTATGATGATTGTCGTCATCAGCAGCAGCAGCAACAGCCACTAATTATCATCAAAGCCGCTTATTCTAAATCATTTTTGATTTTTCGTTATTTCCTGCATTTCTCAAGAAAAAAAAAACATTTTCATCTGTAAAATTCATCAAATAAATTTCTAGAGAAACTTACCATCCACAAAAACCAGCAAAATGACTTTGAGTCAATGGGTTCAGGGAATTCATTGATTTCCTGTGTCTTCACTAACATAGTTGCCCAGAAATCCTCTCTTAAAGAATTGGCTCTTGTCAAGTGATATTTAAATCATTTTCGTGAAGCCTTCCGAGCAGTTAATCAAATATCTTTGTGGTGCTGTTCTTTAGTTTCAGAGAAAACTATATCACCCACAAATACAAAAACGCATGTGACTGGAGAAAAATGAACCTTTGAAAAGTTACTGCTATATTTTCCTGACCAAAAAACGGACACTCAAAAAGCTTACATGAGTGAGTTTGAGTCTCATTGGGTGCCCCTTTCATATAGCCTTGTGCTACATCTAAGCAAAAAGCTTAGTTAATTACCACTCAAAAAGTCCAAATGGTGTTAGTACTGTAGTTTTTTCTATGTCCTCCTCTCCCAATACTTTTGCTTTTTTCCTATTTTGAGAAAAAACTATTAATATCTAGTACTGGCTACTTTTCAGGCTTGGTAACTGTGTTTAATTTTGTCTAGTTACCGCTAACCAGCCACAATCCAGAATGGATTTCAATGCCATGTATCAAGGTGATTACCAAGATGACTTTGATTCTCTCATGATTCCTGCTTGAAGCAGAATCGTGAATTACTCTTTCCCGGCTTTGAATTTATCATGAAATAATTGTCTCACTTTAGCAAATATGGTTGTACTGCTTCCAACGTCAATAGCATGTTTGACGTTTGACTGAAAAGAAGTTAAACGAATCCGTTTGGGGTGAGAGTAAAAATGGTAGTTCTTCAAATAGAGCTCGTACAATTTCAGTGTCTACGTCATTGTGCTTCATTAAAATCTATAGGAACAGCAAAGTCTTTAAATGTCAACGGATTCTTCTTTATAGTTCTGGATAATCCTGTCCATTAGATGAACTCAGCCTAAATCCAACGCTCATCCGCTTATCATGGAAAGGCGTTGGATTTAGGCAGAACCCATTTTCATATCTGATTTGTGAATTTATAACATGCACTTATGCATCAAAGAGAAAGACAATTTTGCGGGGTCAATTTGGGCTGCAATCTCAGAAAAGTAACAAATTACTAGCTGCAGTAGTAAGCCGCCATGTTAATTTTCTGGTGAGAAATTGCTGCTGCTGAGTCATAGGTCTTCTAGATGGTGACGTTGACGTGGAGTTTAGCAGGATATTATACAGGGTTTAATCCGTCCAGAAATACCGTGGTTTACACGGTTTTGTCTTCCAAAATACAATGTCCATGACATATGTAGAGTGTCTGGTTTTCATAAAATGGAAAAATGCTTGAATTTATCTTGTGTAACTTTTAGAGATTGGGGTGGGGGCTGTATGGAACATATTTATCCTCATGAAAGGAATTAATTCGTCGTCTAACGTTCTTCGTTCAGTCAAGGTGAGGTTCTTCACCTCAACAATGACTGGTATTATTGTGGGTAGCAATATTTGTATGTAGTGGTGTCTGACAAGATCTCTCCTGCGCCCACTTTTTCTCCTGCCGCCATTAACTTCATCCAGTACATAGAGGGTCTGGCTTTCATTGTTGTCTCGCTGATTGACTTTTCAAAAAGTTTAGGTTTTAAAAATGACAGCTTCTTTGAGTTCGTAATTTTTCTTTTTTTTTTTTTTTTCTTTTTTTGCAATTGAAATCAAAGCTTGGAAATTCTTGACCAGTTTTGGTGACCGAATTTTGTCTCAGAATGATTAATGCTTCACAAATTAAACGGGGTCTCAATAATTACGAATCAACCAGAAGAATCCATTTTCATCAATGCGAATACTTTAATACCAGCCGCTGAAAAACACGTGTTTTGTTTTGTTCTTTTAGCACATCAGAAAATCACCACAAGCCCAATCAGCTGGATTTGTAGAATACACTGACTGCATCTCTGAAGAGGGATAATACCCCAGCCCACCTAATGAGTATTCTGGATATTGCACAAAAACAGCTTCTGATGGTGAGGTTCCAGCTTCGGTGAATGTGAAGAACCCCATTCATTGTCATTACTCCAAAGTCAACTGTGTCTTGGATTGGTAGTACCTTTTAGGGTCCCATTTATGGGTCAACAAGAACTATTTAATCCTTTTCTATACATGAAAACATTCTACTAAGTGCAAACAAATGATTTATGTTAAATTAAATTATTCGTATAAGATAGCAATTCTTGAAATCATTCAACCTTGAGATCGAATGAATAATATTGAATAGAAGAGTCGGATACTTGGAATCATTTAGTGTGTGATGTTAATCTGCATCCGATAGGGGAATGGCGGCTTTGGGGAAATGTGATAGTACCTATTAGGGCCCTATCTATGACTCGGGTTGAGCTTTTCATCTTTTACTAGGGATTATTATTGAATAGAATTATTAGTGTTAAATAGCAATACTTGAAACCATTTAACTGGGTGCAAACAAATGATTAGTATTAAATTAGATTGGAGTACTTAATAAACAGAGTAGTTAATGTTGGGTGGCAATACATGAAACCATTTAACTGTGTACAAATAGAACTATCAGTGTTAGATAATAATACTTGAAACTATTTGTGTGCAAATTGCAATTCTTGAATCCATTTAACTGTGTGCAAACAAATGAGCTCTAACACATCCAAAAGTAATGTTACCTACAAAAAATTCACTTAAAAATCACACACACACATATATATATATATATATATATATATATATATATATATATATATATATATATATATATTTAAACTGGTTTTTGCATTAAATAACCATCAAGAGTTGATATGCCTTTAAACTAAATAACTTAACCTAAACTTACGATTCATTAAAATCAAAGAAAAGTGTTATCATACAATGAAAGTTGTTTCTTTTAACTTCAGGGTTACGAATTTTGTGGAGTTATCTGTGTTTATGTAGAAAAGTGTCCTGGTTTCGGGAAGGAAAAAATATTTCTTGATGATATGTATTTACAAAGACTGGAGCGAGACTAAACCAGTCGAGCACCGATTGACAATCAAATTCACTATATGAACGAATGTTATACCAGAGTAGCTTATTTTCATTTCTCGACAACAGGCATCCAATTTTCAGTCGTTCTACTTAGATAATTATCCTCACTGAATACCTCACCAGTGTGTGGCTTTAAGATTATATATATATATATATATATATATATATATATATATATATATATATATACACACACACACTGTTACGCGCGTGTGCTCGTTGGGACGAAAAAAACTGTAACGTAACAAGAATAATTTAAAAAATGTTGGTCCTGGATTTAAGTTAAAAAAATAAACAAAAAGAAAGGAAGGGAAGAGAACTTCTTTCTCAAGACGCCTGTGAAAACGAGCAAAGACAACCAATAAACACAATTGCGAAAACACAGAAGACAACACAAGTTAAAAGTTTTAAATATAACAAGGTTTATTTACATAAATACCCCAGGAAGGAAAGTCTAGAACAAAGAATAGAACTTAATAACTAAAGAAGATAGGTGACTTCGGTTTTTCCGAAATTGCTTTTAGACAGATGTATAGTGAGGTTAGTTTGTCTGAGTCTATCAAATACGCTTCGTAAGGACACCATATGATTTATTCAATTTTCGTTATAAATGACTATGTCGTCGATGTAAGTCGTGGCGTTAGGTAAGTTTCGCAGACAACGATTCATCGTCCTCGGAAAAGTGGCATGAGAATTTTTCATGCCGAAAGGCATGACTCAGTACTGTTATAAACTATAGGAGTGACGAAGGCTGAAACGTCCTTGGCACGCTCGTTAAGGGGAACGCACCACTAACCCTTCAATAGATCCAGTTTGGTAATATATGTAGCCTTGCCGATTCTGTCGATACGGTCATACATTCTAGGAATGGGATGAGAATCGGTTTTAGTGACTGAATTCACCTTAGAGTGGTCGGTGCAAAACCGAATTGAACCGTCGGGTTTGGTGACTAGTGCGCACGGTGATGACCAGCAACCTTGACTGGGCTCAATGAAGCTATGGTTGAGCATATATTCTAACTCTTGACGTATTATTCCCGCGATATAGATGTTGTATGACGGGAGTAATATTTCCACGTCATGTTGAACGATATCTGTCTGTTTAGGGACATCCGAGAATAAGTTGTAGTATCACCTCCCTTACTAATGTCAGTAAATGGGCAGTCAATACTACCTTAACAGAAATCTTGGTCCTTACTTCCACCTCGGCCAAGGAATGCTATCCCAGAATCCATCGCCTCTCACTCTTCTCTCTTTCCTTCTCTCTCCTTTTCTCTCTCGCTCTCCCTCTCCCTCTGGCCAATCAGCGGGGATAGTAGCAGTTGCCGAAGACGACCCAAGACAGAAGAGAAGGCAGTTGCTGAAGAGATTCCAAACACTAAACACACGTGTTGACCGCCGGACATTTTCTAGCCAACACGTGGCGTTGTATACGAAGAATAAAATTCCTCTTTTAAAGTTAATATTTGTACTTCTCATTTATTATCTCAAATAACATTACCCAAGTACATATATTACAATGGTGACCACAACTAAAAGGATATAAGACGCAACTTTTGAAAATTCCAGGATAAATTCAACCAATTTTTCAACTTCACGTCGCAAACGTTTCAAGAGAGAACCTTCGACGTAAGTAAATAAAAAAAAATTATTTTCCTCTTTTCTTCGTCTACAACAACAAATATATATATATATACCCAAAAAAAAAAACAATTAAAAAATAAATAAATAAATAAAAATGGAAGAAGCTTCTCTACAGCAAATTAACATAAAGACACCAGAATTCATGGAAACGGCAGTGAATGGCTGGTTTTCCATTCTGGAGGCACAATTCCACCTGCGCAATATAACGGCATCAACAACAAAATTCTACACGGTAATATCATCTCTGCCTGCAGAGGTGGTAGCTAAAATACCGATAACCATTTTAGAATCAAAAAAATACGAGGAAATAAAACAGTCATTAATTGAGGCCCACGAAAGGACAAAGCCGGAATTGCTGGACAAATTAATGTCAACAACAACTATCACAGGCCGTCCTTCAACATACCTGCAAGAAATGCTATCGATAGCAAAACGGATAGGTATCGGAGAAGAAATAGTAATACACAAATTTCTTCAGGCCCTACCAGCGACAATTTTCCCCGTCATTGCTTCACAAAAGGAGTTAAGTCCAACTCAACTTGGAAAGCTAGCGGATGAGCTTATGCCTCTGCTTAACAATATCAACGCGACAGCGTTCACGCTCAGCATAGGACACAAAAAACTGAGAAAAGCAAAGACAATATTATTTTACCGACAGGTATTAAACCTTTCTTCCCGGAACAAAAAGCCAAAATATGTAGAGCACACCTCTACTTTGCCGAGCAAGCAAGAACTTGCAAACCTTGGTGTAGATGGCCGAAGAAGCAAAACACAAAAATACTACCAAGCTCGCGTCCACCTACACCAACTCCAACAGACTCAGAAAACTAACGGCGCGAACCATGTCTGTCCCCCTGAGTTCGCCGCTATTATAAATCAATACACGATTAGGGACAACTACATTAAAATTTATAGTGGATACAGGTGCAAGTATCTCAATAATACCAGCGTCTAGGTTAAATGGCGTCACGTTAAATCCAACACTGGTATCACTCACCACCGCTAATGGAGAGAAAATAAAATGCCACGAACAAGCAAACCTAGAGATTGGGATAACAAGTTTGAAAAGGTCATTTTCCTGGACATTTGTGGTCACAGATATCACCAATCCTCTCCTTGGATTTGACTTTTTAAATGAATTTGGTCTCATAATCGACTACAAAAATAAAACAATTTACGACCCGTTAACAGCTACCAAAAAGGAATTAATACTAAACACGACATCTCCAGTAAATGTGGTCATTAACAAAGTAGAACTACCATCATTTATTCAAACCAGTCTGGATAAATACCCAGAAATCATTTCTCCTCATATAAACAAAAATAACAACTACTGCGGTGTTTATCACAGAATTGATACAGGTAGCCACTTACCGGTTTTTGCAAAATTCAGACAGCTATCAGCGGAAAAAACTATCGGCGACTAAAGAAGAGTTTAAAAGACTCATAAATGAAGGCGTGATAACTCCTTCAGACAGCGAATGGTCAAGCCCACTACATCTTGTACCTAAGCAAAGTGGAGGATACCGCTGCTGCGGAGATTACCGTGCATTAAACAGCATCACTAAAAGTGATAGATACCCCATTCCCAATATAAATTCATTCACAACAAAACTCGCAAATAAACAGCGATTTACAAAAATTGATCTGATTTCAGCGTACCATCAAATTAAAATGCACCCAGATGATATTCCTAAAACGGCAATTATCTGTCCGATGGGTCTTTTTCATTACGAATTTATGCCGTTTGGGTTAAAAAATTCGTCGGCAACATTTCAAAGGTACATGGACAGAATCTTTCGACAGATAAACTGTGTCTTTATATATTTAGATGACATCTTAATCTTCAGCGACGACGAGCCTTCCCACAAGAAAGATATAGACATAGTTTTTTAGGATTTTACAAGAAAATAACCTGAAAATATCACTATCGAAATCTATTTTCAATGTAACATCGCTAAATTTCCTAGGTTTTAGAATTAATTCAAATGGAATCACACCAACTGCTAACAAAGTAAAAGAAATAGAATCTTTTCCGTGTCCTATAGATGCTAAAAGCTTACGCAGATTTCTTGGTATGGTAGGATTTTACAGGAAGTTAATACCAGGATTTGCGAAGTAAGTCTTACCTTTATCCGAAAGAATGAGATTAACACCTAAAGGATTATCTTGAATAATTTGGAAAAACAATCCTTTTCTAACATTATAAAAATACTTGGTGAGCTAACAGAATTATCTCATCCTCAACCAACTTGTACACAGTACCAACTAGTCACGGACAGCAGCAAATATGCAGTAGATGCTGCCTTACATCAGGTCATAAATGGAAATCCAATACCAATAGGATTCTTCTCAAAGAAACTGACGACAACACAGACGAGATATTCCACTTTTGACCGTGAACTTTTAGCAGCATATTTGTCAGTGTTACATTTTCGCCACCTCATAGAAGGTCATGAAGTATTACTTCTGACAGACCACAAACCAATATGCGGTGCATTCCATAGTCTAAAACCTGCCAAATCAGATAGACAACAAAGACAGCTAGCAATTATTACAGAATTAATTTCAGATATATACGATCTGCCAGCACTTGCAGATGCACAAAAATCAGACAACGAAATACAGTCCTTTCCAGATTTAAAGGAATTCACATTATCTGGAAAAGATCAATTTGTGTTATGTGATACATCAACGTCATGCCCCAGACCTTTTGTACCGTGCACACTACGAAAATCTATATTTGACAGCTTGCATGCAATATCACACCCTGGAATAAAATCATCTATCAAAATGATTAAGGCTAGATTTTACTGGCCACATATGGATAAAACCATCAAAGAACTATGTGCATCATGCACATCTTGTCAACAAGCAAAAATATACAGACATACCAAATCGCCTGTACAAACGTTGGAAATACCATCATCAAGATTCCATACTGTACACATTGATATAATTGGACCACTACCACCAGCGAAATGCTCCAACAATCCTTACATCAATCCATGTCGGTATGTTTTAACATGTAAAGATCGAACCAGTCGATGGATAGAAGCACAACCTATATCGGATATTACAGCACAAACCGTAGCAGAAGCTTTTGTAAACACGTGGATTACGCGCTTTGGTGTTCCACTCCATGTCATATCAGACAAAGGCAAACAGTTTGAGAGCGAACTATTTCTTGAACTATCAAAAATTATTGGATTCTATAGGCTACGTACAACATCCTATCATCCACAATGCAATGGACTAATAGAAAGAGCCCACAGAACCTTAAAAGCAGCTATTATGGCCCGAAAAGAATCTTGGATTTCAGCCCTACCAATAGTTCTCATGGGAATTCTAAGTATGCCCAACTGCTCCAATTTTTCCCCTTTTTATGCGGTCACAGGTGCACAAATGTTATTGCTACAACTAATGATAAATACGGAAAATACAGAAACAGTTACACAAAATTTTACAAGAGAACTGCACAAAACTATGGCAAAATTCGATCTGACAGACTTTTCAAACAGAGAAAAATCAACCAAAAAATCATACGTGCCAGATCAACTTCAAACTTGTGATAAAGTTTGGATTAGGATAGACCGCGTTCGAAAACCGCTAGAAGCACCCTATTCAGGTCCTTACATGGTACTCGAACGAACACCAAAATATTTCCTAATAGAAACTAACTCAAATACGCATACACAAGTTTCAATAGACCGTTTAAAACCTTACATTGAAAACAAACAAAAATGTACACAAAATGCAACTACCAATACAAATAAAAAGTCTGAAAGTTTACCTCCTGAAAAAGTGCAGGAACATAAAATGAAAACAAGAACTTCAGGTAGAACGGTTACATGGAAAAAGGATAACGAGTATATTTATTATTAAAACAAAACAAAAAAAAAGCAAAAAAAAACAAACAAAACCAAACAAAAACTCCGTTTACTGGTAGGGGAGTATTGTAGTATCACCTCCCTTACTAATGTCAGTAAATGGGCAGATAATACTACCTTAACAGAAATCTTGGTCCTTACTTCCACCTCGGCCAAGGAATGCTATCCCAGAATCCATCGCCTCTCACTCCTCTCTCTTTCCTTCTCTCTCCTTTTCTCTCTCGCTCTCCCTCTCCCTCTGGCCAATCAGCGGGGATATTATTATCTCAAATAACATTACCCAAGTACATATATTGCAAAGTCACTGAAATCCTGAACAAGATCGGTTACGTCTTTTCTCTCGTCGCGGATCAAATGACTCAATGTGGATGTAGGGTCGGCTAAAATCTCTGAATTCCACAATCTTAAACGACGGTCACTCTTTCCCATGACTTCCACGTGGACGTCCGCGTGATGTGGCGTATGGACAGCTCCAGTTGCGGCTAAAACAAGGTTAGTTTTTCCCCTTTTCGTAATATGGTTTGAGCATGTTGTGGCACATTTGTGTTGCCTTTCTTCGCTCGGGGTGTTAACTACATAATTGAGGTCACTAATCTTCCGGGAGACATCATAAGGACTGGGAAATCAATCTTTGGGGGATGGCCGAATAAGGGTAACAATACGAGTAATTTATCTTTATTTTCAAAACTTCTAGGGACTGTGTTTCGGTCATGGCGTTTCTTCATTTTACCTTGGATTGTTCAGAGTTTTTTTCCTGAGCTAAGTCGCTTGCTTTGTGTAATCGGAGTCCTAAAGCGGGATATGTAGTCTAACAGGGGTTCATCTGGTGAGCTGTCTTGCAGCCAGTTTTCTTTTCACAATGAAAGACCACATACCAGTTCGAATGGGCTGAACCCCAAAGATTCCTGCAGGGAGTCTCCATTATTTTCTCTCTGCTCGTCAGCGATTAATTTCCATGTAACTGGAATATCATCAGCGATTTCCTCCCTATCGCTGCGGTTTTATACCGGGGGTTTCTCCTCGGGGGTCATTCACGGGATATACACAAATGGTCGATACTCCTTCCCAATATTATCCTCGTTTTCTTTTACGAGGTTCTTGCACGAAGAGATAAATCCCTGTGGTTTACTCGGCAATGCATTCCAAGATTCGGCGCCTTTTTTCGCCAGGCAGTTTACTGCTATGTGTCCTACTTTTCCGCAGTAGTAACACGTTGGAGCATTCCTTCTCTCTGCCGATAGATGGGTGGAAGGGGGTTGTGGTTGTAGGGGTTTATTTCTTGAGTTGGACGATTGGTATGCGTGATTTATTTGGCCTGGTCTTTCATTCGAACCAGAACAAGCAGCCATTCGGGGATTTGTATAGCTTCCGTTCTCGAATGGTTTGTTAGTTTTAGGTTTGCCTCGCTTGTGTGTTAGTGTATATTCATCTGCGACGGTGGCTATATTGTACGCTGTGTCGATTTGCCTCTCATTAAGAAATACCTTTTAGGTCGTCATGGATGCACCGCATAAACTCCTTTATAAGTTTTAACTGCCTGGGTTTGTCGTGATCTGATCCTACACCCTTAGCTGAGCTCCACCAGTCGAAATATGTTTCCTTTTGGTGGAAAAACTTTACTTAAGTTTGTTCCTCTTCTTTTCGGTAGGCTTTGAATTCCTGTCTATAAGCTTCGAGTACCATTTCATAGTTCCGGAGGATGGCGACATTTACAAGATTATAGTTATAGCACAATCCGGGATCGAGAGAGAGAGAGAGAGAGAGAGAGAGAGAGAGAGAGAGAGGTGTATAAGATTGGAGGCGATTTTCTCGAAATGCTGAAAGTATTTATCTACGTCTACCCCATTGAACGCTGGTAGAAGTCGGATCTGCTGGACAAAGTCGTTCCGCTTTTCATCACGGAGCGTTCCTCTATTCTTGATTCTCTCGGGGTCGAATCTCTTGTTCAATTCTCGTTATTTCCACTACGGTTTCGATTTTGGCATTTCTATTTCGGCTTCGATTTTGACTTTTTCCAATTCGAGTTGATCCTGCGAAAGTCCGGCTGAGTTTGTCACAAGATCATTTAGTACATCTTCTTCAAAGATGTCTTGGTCGACCAGATTTTCTGCAACTGTTCTAACTAATTGTATTTTTCTTATAGATCGTCTTCTATTTCTAATTTCAACCTTATCTCGATGGTGCTATCTTTTTTCAGCTTGACTAGTCCTTTAAACGTAGGAGAATCTAAAAAAGTGCTTACTGCTTATATCTTGGTTTTATGCCTTCAGCTATTTCACAATTGTGTTACTCTTCCTTCTGAAGTCTTAAGGAGAAATTATTCCGGGAGGTAAGCCCCCAATTTTGTTACGCGCGCGTACTCGTTGGGACGACAAAAACGGTTACGTAACAAGAATAATGAAAAGAAATTTTTGGTCCCAGATTTAAGTAAAAAAAATAAACAAAAAGAAAAGCAAGGGAAGAGAACTCCTTTTCAAGACACCTGTGAAAATGAGAGAAGACAACCAATTAACACACTTGCGAAAAACACAGAAGACAACACAAATTAAAAGTTTTAAATATAACAAAGTTTATTTACATAAATACAGGAAGGAAAATCTAGAACAAAAGAACTGAACTTAATGAGAGAAAGGAATACTTTATATATATATATATATATATATATATATATATATATATAAATAATCAACGATCGAAGAATACATTTATACAGACAATATCAGTTGATGAGAAAACAAAAAAAGGGGTTAACTTACAATATTTTGAAAGAATGAATTTGAAGTGTGACCCAAAATTTGGTCGGACAGAATTAAATATATAAGAACGGTATTTTCATTGATGAACGATGACGAAACGAATTCAAGTCATTTACAAACGCATACAATGTTCAAATGGGTACACGACAAAAGTGTTCTAAGCTTTCATTCAGGATGGATGCTACATGACCTTCCTCCAGAATAAAAGGAACTTGGGTGTCCTTATGACTTTTCTAAGGCGCAGACATCAGGTGATGATTCTTGATATGGGGCGATAACAATTGAGGAATTCAGCGGGATACCACAATTTGATATTTTGTTGTTTTTTTAATTTGTGTGCAGGTTATTCAACAAGTTGATAGGATTTTTTTCTTTCCTTTAACACGAAAAGGGTATTATTCTTCCTTTCTATTCCTCCTTCTTGGAAACAAAAATCAACATGACTTATCCAACTGCCCATCGCTGGTATTCTGTGTTCACAGGAATATTTTGTTGGTCGTGTTTGATTTTCATAAGCGTAGACATTTGATTTAGGTAAATATATGCTGCAGTCGCATGTACTTTGAAATATAATGTAATGTCTGTTGACCTTGAGCAAAAGCAAACCGGAATTATTTCAGACACTATTTACTATACCACTCACTTTTCACTGGAGTTTGAAGAAAATTATATGATAGTTCACTGTTGGAGATTACTAAAGACTTTCTTTTTACTCAAACTGAAAAAAACCAAAAATTTTTTTTTATGCATTTTAGCTCGCTAATACTTTTTTCTTTGCCGGTTGAGTTACAGTGATAAAAATATATTTTAGTTTTTCTTTTACCCGATAAAATGTAACAAAAAAAGTTAATTTCAAAATGTCCTTTTTGTGGAAAAATCTCGCGTAATAATTCAAGTATTCGTTTATCCTATAATTTTTTCAAAAATAGTTTTTGAGTTACAGATATAAATGTATATATAAATAAATTTTTAAAAAGTATTCATTTGAAAAAGTTAGAGTTATCGGTAACCAATGATTAAGTTTAATTTATTTTCTTTTTACCATCAAAAAGAAAAAGTAACATTTGGTTGTTAGAATAAAAAGCTAAAAATTAAAGATGTAAAATTTCTGCAATAACAATCTTTTTTTCCTTTACATTCGAATGGCATTTTTTAGAAAGTACCCCTTGGTTTAAACTGTCATAAAAAAATAAATTCCTTTCACAATTTACTAATCGTAAAAAAAATTTTAATTTTCGCAAAAAGCATTAAATTCAAACTTGAATCTGTGATATTTAAACATCGGGATTCTTATGAAATCACTGAAAATTTTTGTACATTTAAAAAAAAAAAAAAAACAAAAAAAAAAAAACTGAAAAATTTCACGACTCGATTGATTTTTAATTATATCATTAAATCAGTTTAAAAAAAAGCAACAAAGACTAAAATTGTACTTTTTCCTTATAAACATTAAAAGTGTCTGTGCGATTTTAATGCTGAATGACATCTCTTTTCGGAGTTAAGTAGAAACATACATAGTAAAATAAAGATTATATATATATATATATATATATATATATTTCATACGAATGAAGGTACATTATAATCTTGCAAGAAGAACTTAAAAATCCGTTTCCCCCATTCTATACCATTTCCTCGTAATTATTTTCTTGTTCTAAAATATAACAACTTTTTTTTTCAAGCAACACGCAAAATTGAGTAAAATACTGAAGGAACGGGTTTCTCGTTTCAAAGATCTTTAAGCTTGGGTCAAGTTTTCCCAGTCAACAAGAAAAATAAATGTGTTAAATTGGATTAGGTCAGATCCTTTTATAAACAACTCCATTGAACGATACAAATAAATTATTTTGGCAAGTCTCGTGAAACTTAGAATGAACATAAAACCCAAATGAAAAAAAGCCTAATAAACTTGAAATGAAAATTCCTTTTACATTGCAATGGGTCTGAAATTTTAAGACTATTTACCAATGAAAAAAATTAAAAATATTACCGAAGAGTTTTGTGGGTATTAACCGTCAAATAATTGAATGGAGAATAAAAATTTATTGGAAGGAATTATGGGATGAGGTTAAGTTGTAAACATTAAGCTTTTTGGGGACTGACAATAATTGCCAAGAAACAACTTTGATATTCAATACGCATGTGACGTCAAACAGGAAATTTGGGGTTTATTCTGAGGGTATATCTTTAAGCTAGAAAAAAAGTCCCCACCACACAAAAAAAAAGGGTGGGGCCCGATTGTAAAGTTCGGAAAGTGTATCATGTAGACATCTTCCTGCCAATAACAAAACAATTCCTCCGAATGTAATTACTGCTATATTCTGTTCATTGTTTTTCCAATGAGTATTTTAAAAAAAAAAAAATCAATATTTAGTTTTAAAAGTTCACGCTAATTTTTGTGATGTGGTGAGTGTCTAATGCATATGTGTCGTCTTAGAAACAATTGAGATCTAGGACATCATTTTCTTGAAATCGAATGTTAAAAAAAAAAAAAAAAAAAAAAAAAAAATTGTGCATGCATATTTAGTAAGGCAAATATAGTAGTCAGATATCACTGTTGAATTAAGAAAATCTATCAAACTTCAGATCTACGTATTGCCAATAATTTATTCACTGGATTTGTCATAAAATCAGTCAAAATAAGAGTTTCCGTAGAAAACTTTAAGTTTTTTTCAAAAAGAAATCCAAATAACATTATTCTAAGACAAGAAATGACTTAAAAATTTAAATAATCGTCCTATATATATATATATATATATATATATATGTATGTGTCTAGTTGAAATGGTATGCTTTCGTCCCACTGGAAATGTTACCAATCAGTTTAACATTACTATAAATTTTTCAACAATGAATGACATGACCCCAGAAAAATTAACTTTACGGGAAGGGAGGGATGAAAGAAAGGGGTGTCGGTTTCGTTTGAAAGAAACTTTCCTCTTCCAAAGTCCAATCAGTTAAATTAAGGGACTCCAATTGGTCCAAATCGACCATTGAGAAAATATTTGGAGACAATTGTTTTCATTAAATTTTTTTCGTTTCGGATTTTTCATTTCAAATTAAAAATTTTCTTTACATTCCTGAGAATTGTTAAATGTGTAGTCTGGGGATTTTTAAAAAAATGAGAAAACGAAAACTCTTAGATTTCGAATTTTCGTTGCTTTGAGTTCAAGCGGGAGTTTACGTTTTTCACGATATTCAAGAAAGACATTGTTAAAGAATCCAATGATGACCCATTGAGTGATGGCTCAACATAAGTGTACCAGAATTTGTTCTCTTTGGAAATTGGCGGCAGATAACCAGCCCATTTGAGAGTAAGGTGAACAACTAAACACGCAATAACTTCCGGTTTGTATCGAAGACAAAAAGTCGTCATAACCAAGTTCAGGTGTAAAATCCTGAAACAATGATGAATAAAATTTGCATCCATATGAATCATATGGCACACGTCAGTTACTAAGTCACTCAGGTTTGGAGTACTTATTGTAAAGCCAGTCGTCATGAGTACTATATCTTCCAAATTAAAAACGAGATCCTTCACAGTTTTGTATTCAGAGGGGTCTATATCAGCCATTGCGAACAATTGCATAAACGGAATTCGTTCACTTTCAGTTTTGCAACTTAAGTGTAAGCAGGCAAGTGACACCAACAATCGACTAAAATCTTGGAAGCATCGGTGCATATAAAAACGCTGTAAAGTAACAATAGCAGAAGAAACTGTTTTCGAACTCAAATGCGCTCGACGTCCAACTGATAAAATGAAGTAACTTGATGTTCTTCGCCTTCTGCGTTCTTCATTTAGACTCATAGGATTATGGTGAGAAACACTGGGTGGACGATCAAATCTCGTATACAGTAAAGGAAAATGATTCTCTGTTGTCATGTTAGCAACTTTCTTTTAAATATTAAAAACCGCCAATAAGTCAATGTCCCGATATTTAATAATTTACTTGGCTTTTTGCTGCTGTGTCTGTGTGTATTAGCCTAGTTGGACACAAAATTACCTATGTCGGTGCCCTGCAAAACCAAATGGTGCTGCTTTTTGTTCGTTTTTTATGCACAGAAAAAATCAAAAGTACCTGGGTGATTGTTACACACCCTAACAACCTCAAAAAGTAAAATATTAGAATAACCCAAAAGAAGCTTTTTTTATCATTTTGAAATATCTTCACACCTTAATAATCCCAAATCGCTTAAAATTGATCTTGTGTCGTATCCGGTCCAAAGTGAAAATGTTAGATAAATATATACAATATATCATTTGTGATTAAGTATCAACAAAATATATGTTTATTTCCAGGACATCTATATGCTAAGCAAGTGCTCTTTAAACTTTGTTTATTTAGGGGGGGGGTCTTTTTTTGTTTTGTTTTGTTTTGGGAGTGTTTGTTTTTTTGTGGGGGGGGTCATTTAGTTTGTTTTTTTTTAATTTTTCTATTTTTGCTTTTTTTTCCTGAAGACACTTGCGTCGATTAGGTAGTTAATGTAAAAAGTTCAAATGAAATTTAGAATAAATATCACTTATTTATTTTCAAAATATATAATTAATGTCAAAAAGAAGTGTCATCTTCTAGTGGTTAGGAAAAAAGTCATGCAGGCTAATTTCTACCGAGCAATTAGTTCGATCTTTTCTTAGTGCTCCCTAATTGCAGCCTTGTACCAAATCTAAGCCACGCTTTATATTTCAAAACAACTCGTCTTTGTATAGTAGTTAGCAAGCTGTTCAAATTGGAGCAGTTTATTGATATTGAGTTCGATTCTCCCACTAACAGTGTCATCATACCTCTGGCCTTGTGAAAAATAAAGCAAAAATCTTAATAAATGATTATATTCTAAAAGAAGGAGTCAAAAACAAAGTAAGATAAATTATACACTTCTTAAATTATTTACACATCTCTTTCAAGTCTGCTGTGTCCTCAATTCTACCTTTTAGCATTTTCTCTATTATGATTGATCATTTTTTTTATTGCATAAACAGAAAATCTTGCTTAATTGGAAATGGTAGAATTACTTTATTAGCCGTTTTCTGATAATGTGGTGCATCCATATAGTAGAATTAATACAGCCACTGCTTGGAAGAAATTGCGTTTTATTTTATTGGATAGTTTTGACCTCCATTTGATCGATAACCTATCGATAACAGACCATGCCTTCGCTAGGGGCATATTGTTGTCACTTTCAGCAGATGAGACGCTGCTTCCAAGATACGTGAACTTGTCAACTTGTTTCAGAGAACCACCATTTAGAGTGGAGGTGTCTTCTTATTGATTAAAACTCATGTACTCAGTTTTGTCTGTATTCATATTGACGCCAATGCCATCTGCTACCTGTTCCAGACTATGCGGCAGGGGTTCGGCTTGGGTAGGTGTATTTGTAAGAAGCGCTATGTCATCTGTGTAGTCTGCGTCCTTAATAGTTTCTGTGGAGTATCCTCTGTTTCTGGCCTTTGTGTGTGTGTGTGTGTTTGTGTGTGTGTGTGTGTGTGTGTGTGTGTGTGTGTGTAAAGCCATTTTCTTTCATTAGATCTATCACCGTTCAAAGTACGTAGTCTAAGCAGATTATGAACAGATATGGAACTAATGTGTCCCCTTCCAGAACTCAAAGAACAATGTCAAAGAAGTTTGTGTCTCCATTTTGTGAGTGAACTTTTACTTTCGTGTTTTTTTATAGAGTATTATCATGGCTGTGACAGTTTCTTTTGGGAGACCATACGCTAGTAGAATTTGCTCCATATTCGCTACATATATGGAGTCAAATGCCTTGGAGAGATCTACGAATGAAAGTTTCAACTCAAGGTTTTTTGCACAAACTCTTTCTTATTCAACGGATTATCAGAATCTGAAATGTTATGGATCGCTTTCTCTAAAAAAATATCTTGATTCTCTCTAAAAATTTTCTCTTTTTCAGGTTCAATGCGGTTGAGTAGCAGAGCATTATAAATCTTAGCCACTATGAAAGTAAGGGTTATGCTTCGGTAATTCTTGGCAATTCCAATGCTACCTTTCTTGGGGAAGGGAGGATTCAGCTTTTTGTCCATCGAATTTCATTGTCTTCCATACTTCAGGAGGCATTTCATCAAGACCGGCAGCTTTTTTGTTTTTAATTTTAGTACTCAGTCGAGTTCTTCTTGAGTAAACTGTCCTAGTTTCACATGTCTTGTTGGTTATTAATAATTTTCGTGACAGGTTTATCTGTAACTTTAGGGGAGTTTCCAAGCAGATTCTTGGAATATTCTTTCCACATCTGTATTCTTTATGTTTGGCTGTCAACTTTTAGTTTACCTCTTAAGGTTATCTTCCTTTTACACACTTCTTTTACTGTTTGTCACGCGATTTGAAATTGTCTGCCTTCTATTGAGTTTCTAATTTTATTAATCTGACCTCGTATGTATTCTATTTGTTCTTTTTGGTATGTGTTAATTAGTTCTCTTTATGTCTTCTTACGTTTCCGCGCAATGGCATTAGTTGGGGGGGTTTTATTACATAAAGGTGCTGTTTTCACGTTATCTCGTTTTTTTCTGACTGCTAATGTCTCCCAAGGAACTATATGTTTAGCTCTTAGTTTGATTGGTATGCATGCTGCTGCTGCTGCTGCTGCTGCTGCTGCTTTCATATTCTTGTATTCGTCGTTCGGAGTGTTTCGATATCTCTTGAATAGAATAGAATTTTTTTCATAGTGTCACGTGATATCCCACTGGGAGGAGGGAGATAAAATTACTATCCTCCCGTTGAATTAACAGTATCTAGCCGTCAAACAAGTGACCGTTAGAAAGGAATGTGGGTCACACAGGGGAGACCAGATGTTGGTACTTAGTAACCTCAGGTCGCCGGACACCAAGGGGGAGAAGAGAGAAGCCAAATGATTGGCTGTGACCTCAAAACGGAAGTGGGGACCCCTTCCCCTCAGCGGAAGTAAATAGGAAGAAAGGCAGTTTTTGAGCAGGGTTCGTAGCGGGCGGACGAACCATAGCCATTTTACTCCGGGTGGAAGACAAAAGAATTAGAGACACGAAGGACCCCAGGTTCTTCAAGCCAGTGTAAAAAAAATAGAACAAAGTCTATTAGCCCGTGAAAGAAGAAAGATTCTCCAGTGGAACCCCGTCGAAAAATAAGATAAGTAACTTTGGGGACATTTTTCCTTTATACCCAAATTTTGTATACCACTCTCTCTCTCTCTCTCTCTCTCTCTCTCTCTCTCTCAATTTGAAGAAAAACAAAAGTCAAGAAAAGTCATTTATATTCGTGTACTGTCCAATTATTATATGTTTTGACACTTTGAAAGTGTATATAACTGTAGTAAAGGAATTCATGTATTTTTATGTTACCACCTGGTCTAAGTTGTTCTTTGCCGTTCTACTACGAATTTGTTGTTGTCACATTTCCTTTTTAGCTTCTATTCGCCTTATGTTATCTTGCTTAGAATTGTCCTATTAATTCCTAAAATATCACACGGGAAACCGGAGTTGCCGACTACAACAATATAATATTATTACGACTAAGACCTATAGGTCCATATTCTTCCATAGTCGAGGGGAAGGAAGTTTAACGGACTGGTGGGTGTGTGATAGTGTGAAATTTGGAACCCCTTGCCAACGGCGGTCAGTCTGGCTCTAAAAATTGATCCCTCACGTAATATGCCAGGTCTTATATGCCTGAGAGAAAAACTCTGAACGAGGACTTATTCTATAGGGGATCAAGTGCCAACCTGCCCCGTCGTCATACGTGCGAAAATAAAGTCCCGTTTTGGGATTTTAGTCAATTTGCCGTCACAATAGTGTGATCGTGTATCTATTGCTAATATCTCCATTGTTTGGCAAAGGCCGTCATGGTGTGTGGTTTGGCTGTTTGTGTCATATTCCTGTGTAGGCTCAAACTATCTTTGCCGTGACAATTCTGTGATTGGAAGATATTCCTTCAAAAGAAGAAAATGCTTCACAATTCACAGCGTTATTAATCAATTTCTTATTTATGAGGATGTAATTTATCTGTGCTTTAGCCTTATTTGCGCTGGTGTAGGTCTATAGTTTTCCCTTTCTTTTCTGTAATTTAGTATTTAGGCATGTTAGTCCGTTTTCAAGGGAGAATTCTCTTAGATGATCCTCATTTCTATTTGACGAGTTGTGTAAGCAGAATTTGTTGTTTTCGTTTTAACTATTTGAACATTCATATCTCCGCCGATTATTTGAACGTTGTGTTTGGGGATGCTGCAGACAAGGGAGGATAACTCGTTGTAGAAAGTGATGAATGAGGTTCGTTTCATCACTAGCATTGGAAAGACTGTAGCAGGAGATGATCACTGTGCTGGGGTTGCCGTTAAATAGAGCTAACATCATTCTCGGTAGTATTTTCTCGATGCTATTAAGTGATTTTTGAGCACTAGGACTGAGAAACATTCTTACCCCTCCTATAACGACATTGACAGAGTTTTTCCATGCCGATACTGAGATAAATATCCAGCCATTGACAGTATCGTGGTATTATTTCTACTTCGCTATGATAGTATCTGTAGTCTTGTATGCATACTATGTTATGCTCTTTCGCAGACGCTGTCAGCTCCGGTAGTTGGCCAATTCGGTATAAAGTTCTAATGTAAAGTGTCGCAATATGTACTGTGCTTTTGCGTCTCGGTAATTTTGTATAGGTATGAGTTTGAGTTCTTTAGCTGATTTTTCGAACACTGGGGCCAGAGCTCCAGCCTCAGCACTATGCAACCTTTGTTTACCAACATGAAAAGCGACGCGGTTTAGACAAATGGTTTGAATAATAGGTACGGTAATCTTTCGATGGTTTTTTATTTCATCAATAGATGCCACCCTTATAGATGAATAGCAGTAGTTTCCTGAGTGAACTATTTGATACTGGCTATTGACTTGTGGGGTTCTTCCAACCTGCATCAGGTGAAACGCGCTGTTGTCTCTACATTGGGTTCATCTGCCTTACTTCACATCCACCATGCTGCTTCCCATACCTTCTGAAGTTTAACTTATGCGGTAAAAAAATCTTCCCACTTTACTTTCGTCAAGTTTCAACTTGATGAAAGTTCAACGATTCATTTTTTATTTTCCCCTCCTCTAATCCCAGAGTCAATCACGTGAGTTTCGTTCTTACTTACAAATGGAGTTTCTTAACTTTATTCTACTGCAATTAACATCACCAATTTTTTTTTTTTTTCACATTGAATTGATTTCCAATCTAAAACTTTATTTAGTATAATCCGGCTATATATGTGTATTTACCAACCCCCTACGCATGGTCAAGATATGGCATAAGGTCAATTTTTAAGTGTAGTTTAACAGGTTTGAACTCAGTGTTTTCCTTCTCGTAGACTAGTTGTCTAACCATGACTAAACAACCCAGTCCGCTCTAAATTTTACCCATTGTTGGAGAGAGAATAATTGGATTCATACCTTTTTCAAGGGTATTTTAGTGCAGCGTGAAATGTAATCAGTCTCGTCTAGGATTTGAACTCGTATCACCCCGTCCATTCCCTACAACGATAACTATTACATCACTAGTGCCTCCCGAAATATAATACTGCTATCATAAAAATAATAAAATAATTTACCAAAATGGATCTTACTTCAATTATTTTGTTCACTTAATCTTTTTCAAGTGATTTTTCTTTTGCTGACCCCTAACAAGGGTTACCAGGGCAATCACGGTTCTACGTGCTACAGTGTGAGAAGTAGTGTCCACAACTATACCTTCCCATTCAGCTAAAATGGCAAGAATTTCGGTTATTCTATGATTGTCTTTAGCATGAAAAAAAAAAGGACGAAAGATTTTGTGACTTCAACAAATAAGCGCTGGGCCCAATACTACAACAGGGTTAGTTGTCGAACAGATATGGATAAACATTAGGGACTTTGTAATTTTCAGTTATTCTGAGAAAAAGTTGTATTTGCTTTAAGTGACCCAGAAAATATTTTGATTTGAGGAAATATTTGAAATTCAAGGGAAAGCAGTTGGTTGTTAAGTCCAGTTCTATTATATGAATTTGATAAAGAGTATCTATACCGATAATATTGACTTGAATTATTTCCATTTTACCCAAATATAATTGGAAACTTGTAAATACTTGGGAAACATCATGCCGGGACGTTTCTTCGACTTTGAATTATGAAAGGAATTATGCATTTTTGACAGAATAAATATCTGCTTTTTTTTTTTAATTATATAGACGTAAAATATCCAATTACAAATTTTGGGCTCCTGTAACAGCTGTCTGGATTATTAAATATTACAGTCTTTTACATATCTATCACGTCGTCTTTGAAATTAAAGACCCAAACTGAAATGAGTGAAGTAAGAACCAATACACTGCAAGAATGGCTGTGGTTATGTTTCAGAAATAAAATAAACGGAATGTTGTATTACAATTCAGATAAATCTAAATTTCAAGTGTTATCATTCTATTTACACACTAAAAATTGTTGAATCTAAAAAGGCGGCCAAATTGAATTTTCAAGGAACAAGCTAATCCCTCATCTCTTAACCAAAAGTGGTGATGTTTTTTATGATCTAATGGAAAAAAACTTTGAGTTAGTGTTAGATTTAGGATTAAGATTAGGCTTACTTACCAAATTTTTGTCTAAAAAAAATCACTTTCCTGCTGAGATTTCATCTGGATTAGGTGGGTAGCAGTATCAATATCTCTGCTTTTTAAGATTGAACCTTTTGGGGGCGAGGGACTGCATAAAAGATCATGAATAAAAACTTATTCTTATCTGGATTGTCATATATTAATACATTTCTATATCATTTTTGGAAAATTGTTCCAGTCATTTTCCTTGTGTGTCATTCGAACAACTACGAAAACAATGACACCAAATTTATTAAAAGTAATTTATAGTTCTAATCAAATTTTTTATAAATTTTATATAATTGAACGGGAAAAAATTAAAATAAAAAATATTTTCTTTAGTTTACTTGAAACCATTTAACTAAGTGCAAACGATTAATAGCAATGCTTGAAACCATTTAACTGTGCGCAAATAATAAATAGACATATTTGAAACCATTTATTTGGTCATCGAGGATATTTTGTAGTTTTGAATAGTAATCTGTTTTATTTAGTACTACAAAAATATTTGTTTTATCTGCTTTTTTTATGGGGATGTTGGGGGGGTTGCGTAATTCTTTAGCAGCAGTTTTTAGTAATATGCAAAAACAAAAGTTACTTCACTTTTGTAATAGATTCTCCCCTGATGATGGCCCAAAGTCGGGCAGAAAGTACTAGGGATACATGCAACTATGGACAATACATAAATCAATTCCCCCAAAATACGATAAAAGTAATACGGGAATTCGAACGGATCCAGAAGAAAATATGTAGACATAAAATGTCTATTATGTTTAATGAAATTTGTATTGACGAAGAAATGCTACCAATATATATATATATATATATATATATATATATATATACTTTTTGTAAATAATCATTATTTTATGAATAAATAGTGATTTTTTTATTGTTATGTATGTATTGATTTTCATTAAATTTTAAAAGATTTTAATGTATTTGTCGCTGAACATTTCCCAACTGATTTTTGTGTTTTGAACTATACACACACACAACTCTAAAAGCAAATAACTCTATTTTCAGCATAATGGAAAAATTAATTTTATATCAAATCTTTTCTCTAATTCTTCTTTTTTTAATGATATATAATTCATCAAAATTAATTAAACTGTTCTTTTGGAAGAAATTAGTCTCTTTTCAATCTTCATGGCAATAGAAAATTAATATATCAATATTCTTTTACTGGCAAAAATTCAAACTGAATTATTTTTAGAATTCACTGTAAATGATCAATGGTCAGTCAAAACTTTTGCAATATTTTGGTTGATGCTTGTTTTCGCCGTGTATATCACATGACCTAAGCAACTCAAGACGTCGAATGGGTACCTGCTGGGATTGGTAATATCATGGTAGTTGGTGTGCTGACACGTTATGCATTGCTTCTTTACGTAGGTGATTTAGAAGTCACACAGATGGACGTACAACGTAGTCTAATCTGGGAACTTACGAGGATCATTAAATAAGTTTCCAGACTTTTTCGCACTTTTATTGATAATACACACATGAAACTCTAGTCCCTTTCGAAGTAATCTTCTCCGGCTGCAATTCACATGTGTGTACAGTTCCAACAACTTCTGGAAGGCCCTATGGAAGTCCTCTTGTGTGAGCGTGTCAATGACCTTCGTCACAGCCTCTTTCATCTCCTCAGTTGTCTCAGCCTGTGAGCTTAGGGAATAACCAAAAGTCACAGGAAGCAAGGTCTGGACTATAGGGAGGCTGAGGAACTGTCTTGATGCTCATCTTGGTCAGATAGTCTGTGACAATGATGGAGTTGTGGACTGGTGCATTGTCCTGGTGGAAATGCCACTGATCCGATTTGAAGAGTCCTGGCCTCTTCCAACGGAATCTCTTTCTGAACTCCCTTAAAACCTCAACATAGTAACCCTAACCCTAGCCCTAACCCTTTGGCTAATCGACTCTGGTGTATTGACTTCCTTACTCCTCCCACACCTCTCATCACCCCTCACAGACTCCGTGCATTCCTTGAATCTTTTTTGCCACTCAAAAACTGATTCTCGATTCATGCAAGATGATCGAAAAGCAGTCTGAAGAATTCCATACGTTTCTGTAGCATTTTTTCCAAGTTTATAAGAGAATTTTATTGCATATCATTCTTCTAAAGTGTCCTCACATCCAGATTGCATTTTTGAAATTCACCAGCTGTGACAATCAGTCTTTAGTAGGGTGTATTCCAATTGCTGCTGTAGCTGTTGATTTAAACCTGAAATTATAAAAATTGGTCAGTAATAAGACGTATAGCAATAACATACTGAATTTTCAAGAGTTTACGACAATTCTAAATGCAAAAAAAAGTCTGGAAACTTATTGAATTCACCCCGTATGCTTTACAAGTTTGAATTTGATCTTAAGGCCACTGAAGCAACAAAAAAAAAACATTTGTTTGGCGAAGATACAGAGAATTACATTCTAAGCAGATGATAAAAGAAATTTCACACTTGCTACAGGAACCTCAATGATCTAGCAGGGTCAGGTCAGGTAGATTCTGAGAGGGTCCTCCAAGCTATAAAGGCAAATTCGGCGATTAACACCTGGAAAATATTAGATGAGTTTAGCATTTCACAGTTGGCAATGATTCATCAACTTTGGAAAAGATTTTGACTGTTCACCTGCAGATAAACAATTTTTTCTTTAACTGCATATCAACACCTTGTGGGTTATTTAATGCCGAAAATTTGATTCATCTGTAAATGTTGAATTGCAATCATAACTATTTATGTTTCCAACGTTTCATTTCAATCATTTTATCTAATTTTTATTTGTTTGTAATAATCATTTGTTTGTACATAGTCATATGGCTGCAAGTATTCTTAACTAATAAGAATAATTTTCAAAACAGTTCTATTTGACTCATAAATGAAACCCTACCACTCCGAATCAGAGTGGACCTGGGAGTAATAGCAACAAAAGTGTACTCCATACTCCCCAGAGCTTTACAACTGGAACATCACTACTAGATTTAGCGTCGTACGCATGGCATCCATTTTCTTAGGGAGGGTCTTAATCCTCTGTATACGGACGGTGTGTATTCTAATCTCCACCGAAATGGCTATCGTATCTTTTATTACGTATCTCAAGATGAATAATGTGTCTTAAATTTTTTTTTAAATGCAAAAAGTGAATCACGTAAAACTTCAGAAAAAAGTATGACAATTTCATTCATAACAAATTCAGAACGAACATTAAAAAAAGCCTTATGCCATATTCGTACGGTAGGTGGGACGGAGGACAAATACCATCTCATTGTAGCTGCTCTGCGTGTTTTCTTCCGCTTGGACTCGACAGCTGTTCTCAGAGAGTGGGGTGGCTTTGGTGATAGTCAGCTGCCAATGTTATCTGTTGGTAACCTAGCATGTCTACTGTTGGTGGTCGATTTCACAAAAGGTGAAAGCCTTTTTAAGGGTGCCTTTGACTCTCTCTCTCTCTCTCTCTCTCTCTCTCTCTCTCTCTCTTAGCGCTCCACTGGTACCGTAACCATTGGATAGCTCTCTAAAATGTCTAATCTTTGGAAGATGGTCTTTCATTCTAGCAATGTGACCTGCTCGATATAGCTGTATTTTGAGCATCATTGCTTCAATACCAGTGATTTGGGCAATCTCAAGGACTTCAATGTTTTTGAAGTTATTCCAGTTGATGTTGAGGAGGGTTAATAGCGTTAAGGAAATCGTTTAAGGAAGTGGATGTGGCATTAATGGTTCACCCTAATCTCTGCTGCGGTGGGTAGAAAGGACTACTGATTTGTAGACTTGAATTTTACTATCCTGATGTTGCATTTCTAGACATGCTTGTAAAATCTACCAAATGTCCTCAGTTGTCCACCTGTTTGGAAATATAAAGATTATGAATATAATCATTTAGTTCATGTGTGATATTTACTTACCTTTGCATATATGTTGGCATTTAAACACGTGCATACACACACGCATATATGAACAAAACGGATAAGACTAAATGAAATAATATTTCTTTGTAATTGAATACTTTTTAATTCTTAATTTGTTCTACGAGAATAACTTCGGCATTAGATAACCCACGAAAGCTGTTCTGCCATTAAACAAAGAAACCAAACCAAAAACCGGTATCCAATACAGGTATCATATTTATTATACTGAATAAAATATATAAATAATAGAATTAAGTTACTTCAAGTGCTGTTCAGAAACAAAGGAAAGTTACTAATATCTTTCATTTTAGGTCAGAGAAAAACGTGTTTATTATTTTTATTTTAATTCAAATAATGAAATTTTTTTTCAGAACTATTGTCATAAATTCAAATGTCAATGGGGTGATAAGCTTTAAAAAAAATAAGTTGAAATCAAAACAAAAGACAAAAACAACAAATTATAGCCAACTAACAGAACAATGAACATCTATGGGGGGGGTCTATTCAGCTGATTTTTTTTTTTCAAGACTGATTTTTGTGGCTGGAAAGTTAATGAAAAAGTTTCAAGGAAAGGCACCATTTTTGAGAAGGAAAAAAAAATCAGTTTTGTTGTTTTTTGTGGGGAATTTTCAATCAGTTGCAATCCAAGATTTCGTTTTATTTCAGTAATTTAGATTTTATTGATTTTTTTTTAATAATCAGAAATATTTTTTCTTGATCTGGAACAAGACTACACCAGTCGAGCACCGATTGAGGATCAAATTCACAGTATGAACGAATGATATATCAGTGTAGCTTATTTTCAGTTCTCGACAACAGGCATCCAATTTACAGTTGTTGTACTTAGAAAATTATCCTCACTAAATACCTTACCAATGTGTGGCTTTAATATATATATATATATATATATATATATATATATATACACACTAGCAGAAGTACTCGGTCTATGACCGGACTAAAAGGATTTTAGTGGGATAGAAAAGGAAAGTATAAAAAAGTTTTCCTTATTTGTAGTTGAACAATTTTGCCTCTTAAGGAGCGTTTTTAATTCACATTTAAAATGACAAAAATATAAAAGGATTTAAGCATTTTCATGATGGTGGGGGGGGGATCTCCAATAACTTTTATAATTAGTGCTTAGTCACAATGTTTTTGTCAATCGAAATTTTATTTTAATTGAAATTTTTATTTACCCTCTAGAAATTGAACGATAAAGAATCTGAGAAGATATTTCTTAAAATGTTCAAGAGTAGTTTGAAACAATTATTTTTCTAACGGCTTTTCTTAATGACAATTTTTTTATTCAATCCTTTATTTCCTGTTGAGATACGGTGAGAAAATTTATTTTAGTTTTTTTTTTTTTTTTACCCGATAAAATGTTACAAAAAAAAAAAAAAAAAAAAAAAGTTAATTTCAAAATGTGTCCTCTTTTGTAGAAAAGGACGCGTATTAATTCGAGTGTCTGTTTATCCTATGAATAATTTGTTTTTCTAAAAAGTTTTAGTTACAAAGATCAAATATCAATATATCGGAAAAACGTAACATTTGGTGGTTAAAATTAAAAAGCTAAAAATGAAAAATGTAAAATTTCCAATTACAATCTTTTTTCGTTTACATTTAGATAGTATTTTTTAAGTACCACTCGGTTTGAAACTTTTACACAAAAAAAAAAAAAAAAAAATTCCTTTTACAATTCACCAAAATTTTTAAATCACAATTTTTGAAAAAAGGATTAAATTTAAACTTTGAATGTAAAATCTGTGATATTTAAAAGTGATTCTTATGAAGAACGGAAGAGTTGCACATGCTTTTTGTATACATAAAAAACTGAAAAATTTCACGAATCGATTGATTTTTAATTATATCATTAAATTAGTTAAAAAGCAACAAAGACTAAAATTGTACTTTTTCCTTATAAACATTAAAAGTGTCTGTGCGATTTTAATGCTGAATGACGTCTCTTTTCCGAGTTATAAGCAAAATAGTCTCGGATGTTTATATGCATGCAGGTACACTATAATCTTGCAAGAATATCTTTTAAAGAATTCGTTTTTCCGATCTATACTATTGCCTCTTTTTTCTCTCCTGAAATCGGACAATTTTTTAAGCAACACTCAAAATTGAGTAAAATACTGAAGGAACGTGTTTTTCATTTCAAAATTCTTTAAGCTCGGGTCAAGTTGGATTAAGTCAGATCTTTTTGTAAACAACTCCAGACGAACGATTCAAATAAACTATTTTTCGTAAGTCTCCTGCGAAATCTAGAATGAACATTAGAGAAATCCTAATAAACTTGAAATGAAAATTCCTTTTACACTGCAATTGGTCTGAATTTTTAAAACTATTTACCAATGAAAAATACTATATCACCGAAGAGTTTCGTGGGTATTAACTGTCAAATAAATGAATGTAGTATAAAAATTTATTGGGGAAGGCATTATGTGCTGAGGTTAAAAACCTTTTTTCGAGACCGACAATGATTGCTGCGAAACTTTGATATTCAATATGCAAGTGACGTCAAACAGGAAATTTGGGTTTTTATTCTAAGGGCATATCTTTAAACTAGAAAAGAGTTTCCAAGGGAAAAAAAAGGACTGATTGTAGAGTTCTGGAAGTGTATTATGTAGACATCTTCCTACCAATAACAGAACAATTCTTCACGGAAGACAATTCCCAACATAAAATAGTTGATCAAATTTCACCGAATGTATTGTAAGCAATTACTGCTATGTCCAGTTCATTGTTTTTCCAATGAATTAAAAAAAATTGTGCATGCATATTTAGTAAGGCAAATATAGTAGTCAGATATCACTGTTGAATTAAGAAAATCTATCAAACTTTAGATCTACGTATTGCCAATAATTTATTCACTGGATTTGTCATAAAATCAGTCAAAATAAGAGTTTCCTTTGAAAACTTTAGGATTAACCAGTCTTCCAAAAAAAAAAATCTAACATTTTAAACAAGAAATAGCTTAAAACGTTAAAAATCGTCTCCTACATTGTCTAGTAGAAATAGTCAACTAGAATGCTTATGGAAATGTTATCAATCGTTTAACGGATGGAGTAGGGGATGAAAGAAAAGAGTGTAGGTTTCATTTTAAAGAAACTACTTTCTTCGTCTTCCAAAGTCCAATCAGTTAAATTAAGGGACTCCTATTGGTCCAAATCGACTAGTAAGAAAATATTTGGAGACAATTTTTGTCGCTACTGCCGAAACGAGAAACTAAGATCCAATAATGGATTCAATTCAGTAGAGTTATCCGTATATATGAAGACGGAGAATTATTTGTTTATGGATTATTTTCATTTTTTTTTTTTTTCGTTTCGGATTTTTGATTACTAACTGAAATTTGTTTAAAATCCTGAAAACTGTTTGGATGAGTAGTCTGGAGTTGTTGTTTTTTTGTTTAACAAGAAGTCGAAAAACTTAGTTTCTTTGGACGAAAAGTTGTTTTCCTAGAGCTCAAATAGGCGTGTCCGTCTTTCACGGTTTCAAAGAAAGACACAGTTAAAGAATCTAGGAATGAAAGACTCATAGATGGATCAACATAAGTGTACCAGAATTTGTTCTCAGTGGAAATTGGCGGAACATAACCAGCCCATTTGAGAGTAACGTGAACAACCAAACATGCAATAACTTCCGGTTTGTATCGAAGACAAAAAGTCGTCATAACCAAGTTCAGGTGTAAAACCCTGTAACAATGATGAATAAAATTTGCATCCATACGAATCATACGGCAAATATCAATTATTAATACACTTAAGTTCGGAGTACTTATTGTAAAGCCAATCGTCATGAGCACTATCTCTTCCAAATTAAAAACGAGATCCTTCACCTGCAAGTAGTTAGCGGATTTGGAATTAATAGCGTCGTACAATCTCTCAAAAGTAAGTCGTTCATTTTCAATTTTGCTACTTAAGTATAAACAGGCAAGTGACACCGGCGAGCGATTAAAATCTTGGAAACATCGATGCATGTAAAAACGGTGTAAAGTAACAATTGCCGTAGAAATTGTTCTCGAACTCAAACGCGCTCGACGTCCAATCGATAAAATGAAGTAACACGCCATGTGTCGATTTCTGAGTTCTTCCCTCAGACTTATAGGCTTATTCACGCGAGAAACACTTGGCGGACTATCAGATGCCGAATACTGTAAAGGAAAACGACTCTGGGTTGTCATGTTAGCAACTTTCTTTCAAATACTAAAAACCGCCAATAAGTCAATGTCCCAATATTTAATAATTTACTAAGCTTTTTGCTAAGGTGTATGTATTTATTTATTTATTTATTTATTAACCTAGTTGGACACAAAATTACCTATGTCGGTGCCATGCAAAACCAAATGGTGCTGCTTTTTGTTCGTTTTTTATGCACAGAAAAAATCAAAAGTACCTGGGTGATTGTTACACACCCTAACAACCTCAAAAAGCAAAATATTAGAATAACCCAAAAGAAGCTTTTTATCATTTTGAAATATCTTCGCACGGCACCACTGTAACAATCTTGGACGCGGTACCATATATAGTACTATGGTTTGGCCCAGCACCAATTATAACTCTATCGTGGGCACCTCTGGTGGTGTAACGGTTAGCAAGCTAGACTAGCCAACCTACACGAGTGAGTTCGAGTCTCATTGGGCGCCCCATTCATTCGGCCTTGTGCCACATCGAAGCAAAAAGTCTTTGTAAATTACATTATAACTCTATCGTGGGCACCTCGGGTAGTGTAATGGTTAGCAAGCTTGACTAGCAAACCTGCAAAAGTGAGTTCGAGTCTCATTGGGGGCCCCATTCAATCGGCCCTGTGCCACATCGAAGCAAAGATCTTCGTAAATTACATTATAACTCTATCGTTTGGTCCGGTACGAAATGTGATACTATGTTCTGGGGTAGGTTACCATTTGTAACGCTATCGCTTGGGTATGGTACTAAATGTAACAATATCTTGGCACGGCACCACTGTAACAATATCGCGGTCACGACTACCAACACTGATACCAGCGCCAAATGTAATACCGTTGTGCACGACAACACTTGTTGTACCAAATGTAATAATAATGATTAGTCTTATCCTGGTAACAGTGCCAAATGCGGTAGTATAGTTGTCACGGTACTTTTACTTTGGTCTTATCCTGACAACGGTGCAAAATGCGTTTCCAGACCATTTGTTTATCTATCTTCTCTGTGCCCACACTGTGCTTGAAAGATCCACTGACAAGGAATGACACAATCCACGCGGAACTTCTTCCGACGGTCGGGGTGATCCATTGGATCAAAGTTGCCTGGATGTTGGCAACTCAAAAATAAGAACTCTCTGTCAACAATTAACAATCATTTATTGTTTGATGTTCAGACTGCATACAGTAGCAAGAGAAAGAGAGAGGGGGAGAGAGAGAGAAAGAGAGAGAATCTGTAAGACATAAAGAGACACGACCCCCCACCACCACTACCAGCCCGACTGAATTCTCTGAACGCAAACTTCTAACTGACAAGTGACTTACTGACTACTTTTTCAAAATTCGCTAATTTTTATCTATCTAAATTCAGGATATCGGTGAGGGTGATGTCATCTTGCTAAATTATTACGTCATCTTTCACGTATCCCAAATTCACTGTTTTTATTTCCCCAATCAAAACTTGTTACAGACATAAATGCATTTTGTTTACATTTTGGCCTTCCTGTGTTGATCATTGTGGCTTACGCGCTTGAACTTTCCAATTTGACTTCCATTTCCGCTCAAAGATTTTTGCTAACTTAACAGCTAACTGAAAAACTCGCGGCCCAACCAAACCAGATAATAAAACAATTAACCATCACGGCAACTGTGCCATACTATAAAACAAGGAAGTATCAAGTACCATTTTCTGATTCTCTGGTATGACTCGACCTGGGATTGAACTCCGGTATCCCGGGCCATTGGTGAACACTCGAATCACTAGGACAATGGGCCGGTTGTGTAACTCAGTGACATGCAAAGCCTTGTATTGTTTTAGGAGGTCTAGCAAATGTAATGGAATAATTTGTGGGTTTTCAGTGAATGTAACCAACCTGAAATTTAGGAGTACTAGCTAATTGCTGTCGTCATAGAAAATTGACTCAGCATGTAAAGTTAAATCCTGGACAATGCTGTTTAAGTTTCACTTTGTGCTAATGCCCTTAAGAAAATCACAAGTTAGCCGGCCCCTTTCTTAAAGCCACCAGATTTGCTTCATATATTGAAGAGCTTGACTCCAGGGGTTGTCCCAAAAGACAAATGGGGTAATAGCTGTTTTATGGTGGCCCCCTAATAACAATGTTCATTATCCGACGTTGTACTTCAAAGGGGACTATACAACCCATTATTTTAAGCTAAGTAAATACTGGACAGCATCTCGTACGTAAATAAAAATGTTAAGTAAATGTTAATCCCTTCGTTTAAAAGGGATGGTGTTAGGATTCATTGCCCCGGTACCTAAGACATTCCAAAGGAGGAACACCGATGGAGACCAAACAATTTTTACCACCACCCGATAAGAGACTCTTTGTTTCCCATTTCAATACAATGGACCGATGGTCGATAAGTAATGAATAAAAACATGAATCCGTCTCTTCTCTCCACCCCCACCAGAGAAAGATAAACGGTAGGGACTTTGTAATTTTCAGTTATTCTGAGAAAAAGTTGTATTTGCTTTAAGTGACCCAGAAAATATTTTGATTTGAGGAAATATTTGAAATTCAAGGGAAAGCAGTTGGTTGTTAAGTCCAGTTCTATTATATGAATTTGATAAAGAGAATCTATACCGATAATATTGACTTGAATTATTTCCATTTTACCCAAATATAAAAAAAAACAAAACAAAAGGAAAAACAACTTTTAAAATTATAACCAACTAACTGAACAATGAACTTGAATGGGGGGCTCAATTCAGCTGGATTTTTTTTTTCAATACTGATTTTTGTGGTTGCGAAAAGTCAAAGAAAATTAAAAATAACTTTTAATTTTCCTTGACTTTTAGGCACAATTTTTGATTATGAAAAAATCAGTGATAATGAAATAATTAAATTTCTAATGTAACTATAAATAGACTTTATTCTTTTAAAGATTAAAGTCAAGAGAATAAAACTTGTATGATCTTTTGCCTTGATATGTCTCTTTCATTGCTACGTGTAATGCATATGTGACATCATCGTTGTCTTGACAGTTTCTGTCTGTCTATAATCGAATCACAACAAAGACAATTTTAGTTTACTTTAACCAAAGTCTTCAGAAAAACGAATTCAGTATTTGTCCAGAATATGGGGGGAGGTCAATCTTTTTGAGGGGGAGGTCAATCTTTCTGTTGGTGGGGTAGGTACATCTTTTTGTGGGTAGGAGGTCAATCTTTTTGGTGGGGGGGGTCAATCTTTTTGGTGGTGGGGGAGGTCAATCTTTTTGGTGGTGGGGGAGATCAATCTTTTTAGTGGAGGGGAGGTCAATCTTTTTGTTGGTGGTATGAGGTCAATCTTTTTGTTGATGGGGAGGTCAATCTTTTTGTTGGTAGGGGAGGTCAATCGTTTTTTGGAGGGGGGAGGTCAATCTTTTTGTTGGTGAGGAAGGTCAATCTTTTTGGTGATGGGGGAGGTCAATCTTTTCAGTGGTGGGGGAGGTCAATTTTTCTCTAAAAAAAGGAGTCAATTCACCATGGATGGCCGTACAAAACGAATAAATGTCAATTTTTTTTTAAATCTATTAAAAATAAAGTAAATGACAGAAATTTTAGTCAAAAAGAAAATTGATTCATTTTAATGTCAACTGATTTTTAAAGAAAAAGTGTTTATCTTAAAATAAAAAGAAAATTACCTTCTTCAAAGGTTGATCAACTTTACAGCCATATAAACAAATTATCAAGAAATACAGAAGGCTATTCTGAAGAAAAACCAGAAATTTCATGAAAGTGCTCTGCTCAATCCTAGAGCACTGTTTGAATTGTCGACATTTTGAATAACCTTAAAACAAATATTTTGGCAAAATAAAAATGATTTTAGTAATACAGAGTAATATAAAGTATACATTTATGGGAAAAAGTTCAGAAAAAACTTTTTTTTTTAATTTCCCTTATTTGTTGACTGACCCTCGTATAAGATTTAAATTGATTTATATCTTAAAACCTAAGTGGCTGACCCAGGATTTAGACTTTTTTTCCCACTGTCTCGGAACTGTCTCCACTCAATAAGATAATTGCCCCAAAACAATTTTAAACTGTCTCAGAATCTTTGGTGGCCAAATAATCTCAGTATGATTCAGTTTGGAACACACTCATAAACTCTTAGAGGTCAAACAAATATAGAACGTGCTGACGTAGTTGCCAGAGTGTCATTTGACATTCTAACACCTTTTTCAATCAATCAGGTTCACACCTGCCTTTTTCACAGTGTTACTTTGGCAGAACCGCTCTCTAGCATCATTGTGGCAGATCAATTCCTCAATTCATTAATTGTATAAATACAGGCAGAAGCAATTAATTTGCCAGTCAAGACTCGGTATTCGACAGCTGAGAGCCTATCGTCAATGACACTTGGGACATTTTCTTCACAGCAAGACAAGCAGCTACTAGTAACCTTGTGATTCCCAGTAGCTCAGAATGCCAGTGCATTCAATAGTCATCTATACATTAACATTTGAAAATAGCCAAATGAAAAAGGGAATTGAAACTACTACGATATAAATGCTCTCTCTCTCTCTCTCTCTCTCTCTCTCTCTCTCTCTCTCTCTCTCTCTCTCAGCCTTATCAATTCATCACTCAAGTTTCACACTTGGCCGACACACATTAACTCACTTCATACTCCGAGCTCTTATCCTTCTATACTTCTCTCTGTTCAAAATAAATATCGTTAATGTTACATGCTGACGAATTGCCTGCGAGGGTAACTTCAAATATGACAAATGAAAATATCTACTTAAATATAATTTTTCTAATACAACATGTGTTATGCCTTGGAAATCATGTGTCAAGCCTCGTGATTTTTTATTTCCAAAAATATATACAAAAAAAATATTTTAGAGGAGCACGAAGCCCGAATATTTGTGTGAGGAAATGGAAGGGGAACGATCATGCTAGACTATATTGTCTAAGGAACCCTAGCTAGCCACATTTGCTGACCCAGACACACAATACAGTAAGACAGACATACATCAACATGCGCGCTGCATTCACCAAAATACCGCATTCGTTCTATGAGAACCTGTTTAAATACCGTATGCAATGAATGTTTTATTTACAATAAAAATATATATACAGAAAATGATAATGATGGGGAGGGAAGAAAAACTCCAAAGATTACAATGTTAATACAAGGATAAAACTCCGTTTGGTTACCCACTCTTCCCTTCCCTTCCCTCTGTCTATGATTTGGAAAGCCAACTGTTTTCTGGCATCCACAAGGATCGAAAACATGCCGGACAATCCCTATATGGGGAGGGGGTCTAGGCTTAATAGGACAAAAGAAACGCAGGGAATGGCGCGCCAAGGAATAGGTGGCATGGATAACAGTAATGTGAGTCCAAGATCTTCAAAAAAAAGGGCTGGAGGAGAGTTGTGGTGATTAAAAGAATTATGGAGGGGGAGATCTTGCAAACTAATTACTAGATGACGGAGCCAATGATAAACATCGTACTGCTAACTAGGGGACAAAATAGGTGGGGAAAAAACAAAATCAACACTACTTACCGGGGGTGGGGTCCCGAAAAACCCGAACCATCGTTGCTATGCACAGGAAGAGGAAGGAAGGATGACTCCAACGTTGCCCCCTTTCGTACGCCAGGCTCACTGCAGATACCCACCTTTTGTCAAAGGTTATGTGGTGCAAGCGTTTTCTGTAGCATCTGATTTTGACTCTAAGCTGACGCCTAAAGAGCAAAACGAGATCACGATGAGAAAAGTTTGCGCTGTCATACAATCCCTTCTTTCGCATCGTCCAAATCACCATTCTAGCTACAACTAGGATCACGAGAAACACCACACGCTTCTCACCTCGGAGGGTCAATATTGTCCACGACGTAACCAACGTCAAGCAGCACGAGCTGTTTGGGATCGATGCAGGCCGTCCACTCCCTCATGTGGCTCCAAAACGGTTGAACCCGCTTACAGTAGTAGAAGACGTGCAAAGCCGTGTCTTCCTGGCCACTGCTGCAGCGGGTGCAATCGGGCATGTCTGCCAAACTCGCTTTGAAGGCCTAGTCGGCAAGGGGCAATGCGTTCCATCCAAGCCGCCAGGTGAGCGATAACCCCGTAGTCGTTCAAGAAGCCCAAACCTGGCACCCAATTCCATTGAGAGCGAATATTCTCCAGCGACCAGCCGAGTCGCTCCACGGGAGGATCCGAATCGGAACCCACCACTAACTACCAATACAGTTCCTTTCGAGACCGAGGAAGGTCGCGAGTAAATGTTGTGGCACCCTTAGGCTTACGGTGGCCTTCGGCTCCGGGGTCGGACTCCAGGTGAGGAAAGACACCTCTAACCTTTTGTCCCCACACCACGTCCCTCGACTAGGATCGGCCCAGGGAAACCAGTCTTTCAGTGAGCCAGTGGCTCTCCAGATCGGGCATCCCTAGACCCCCATTTCGAAGACGTTGGCAGCAGACCTTTCGATCACTCCAAAGTTATTTGGAGAGAGATTGTATTAGCGTCAGCCGGTGAAGTACGGACAACTGGTAAAGAATCAAGGGGAAGATGAACACGGCGCACACCTCCGCCCGGCCAAAACGCCTTCAAAGCCAGGTACCCCCCTGGACCATACCTCCAACCGATTTCGCTCCAGTTGGAGGCCGGGCCCGAAACATAACCGGAGGATGCAGACGGGTTCATCACTCCAGCAGAAGAGTCCTGGCAGGGAAATGCCACCCCTCCAGGCACCCACCCGTAGACCTTCGCTCTTATCAAAATTGATTTTGGCACCTGCTACGTCTTCGTGCCTCTTAACTGCCTTCTTCACCGCCTTTATGTCCGATTGGCGGGACACAAAGACAGTAATATCATCGGCGTATGTAGAAACCTTCGTTCTGACGCAGCCAGCAAAAAGGACTCCACGCAGGGCCGGATTTGCCGTCCCATCCCTAAGCCTATGGAGCAGGGTCTCCAAAGCGAGGACATAGAGAAGAGGAGACAGGGGGCAACCCTGCCGGACCGACTGCTCGAGCGCGAACGCCTCCGAATACTCCCCGTTCACCGGCACCACTGCCTGCGGGTTGTGGTACAACATGCTGATCCATTTGCGGAACTCCGGTTTGAATCCGGCGGTCTCCAAAACCGTCACCAAAAACTGATGGTCTACCTAATCGAAGACCTTGGACTGATCCAAATTGATCAGCGCGGCTTTGGTGTCGTCTTTTAAACCCTCTAGGACCTCACGTACCGGATGCAAGTTGTCTTGGGTCGATCTTTCCTTCACAGCGTAGTTCTGCTCATGTCCGATCAGATCGCTGATGACAAATTACAAGCAGGTCGCTAAGACCTGGGCTAAAATCTTTAACTCTATGTTTAGCAGAGTTATGGGCCTGTAATCATCTAAGTCCTCCCAAACATGCCTGCCACCTTTCTTCAATAATGTGATCACACCCTCGGTAATGCTTGCAGGAATGGCTCCCTGGGCAAACTAATGTTTGAATACATCCGTCAGAATAGGAACAAACATGTGCGATATCCTCAAGTGCACTTCGTAAGGCAAACCATCCAGTCCTGGCGACTTGCTGACGCCGACCTGCTTCAACGCATCACGGACTTCACATTTAATAACCAAACCCTCGCAGCTAGTCGCTTCCACCTCCCGAAGGCGGGGGAAATCAGCTAAATAGCTGCGAAACTCCTGAACCGGGAGGTCAGGACACCGGGCAAAGTGAACACGGAAGTGCGCCCGAAAGACACCAAGCATCTCATAATTCGACCGTAGCACGTGCCCATCCGGGGACAAGATGAACTCGATGTACCGATGGAGAAACCTTCGCACTTCTTCCTTGCGCGGGAACGTGCCACATTTCACGGCTTCGTTGGGAATTCTTTTTAACTTAGATCTAACTACAAAGCCCTTGTAGCGCTCGCTAGTCTCACGCTCAAGGTCCCACCAAACTAGATCTACGGCTAGGTAATCCCCCCTCTCCACTGTCCCAGAAAGCCTATCGTTAAAAGACTTCACTTTCTTGGCCCTATCTAGAATGAGCTGTTTGCTGTATTTGATGGCGAAATCCCTAATCCTATACTTAAGAGATCACAACCACTTATTCCCGGTAGCCGCTCCCACTAGCGCCCGCTGAATTAAGGTTTCCAGCCGCTCCTGGAAGTCCCGTATCTCCAGTAAGGAGGTACTGAACTTCCAGTAGCTGGCCCGACTAATCGCAGACTGACCCTAACCAGTTTATGGTCAGTCAGCTCTATCCAGTGAAACGTGGGACATCTAACGAATTCGGTGTCAGCTCTCCTAACTAACACTCTGTCCAGGTAGGTTCTGATACGTCCACATCTCCCTCCCTCGGTGATCCAAACGCAGCCTAATCGACCTAATCGTGTTGGGCCATTAGGCCGATTAGGCTGCTTTCACACCTATCCGACCCACTAGCACACCTTCCGGCCTTATCTATCTTGGGATCAAGGATCAAATTCCAATCGCCCACTAGAATTATCCGTTTCGGATCATCAAGGAACGGGTCCAACCGTCGAAAAAAAAGCGTCTCTCACCAATGTTATTGGGCGCATAAACCGTGACCACCCAAAACTAGAAGCTTTTAACGGCAACATCGGTGACAACCAACCGCTCCCCCCCACCGTCACATGCAACGACATGATTGACAATCACATTAAGACTGCGTCCAACTGGCAGAGAGACCCCTGCACGGCAGCGGTTGCCAAATGCAGAAAAGACCTCAAAGTCGTCCCTCAGCACCTGACAGTCCTCTGCGCAAGTTAAGTGAGTCTCTTGCGCTGCTGCAACATTCCCACTGAGGTTCGAGAATTCACCAAGCAAGTGTGCACACTTACTTGGACCCCTCAGTCCCCTCGCATTCAAAGTGGCAAGGCTTAGAGACATCAAACCCACTTACCTTACTCACTGTCGACTATGGTCCGGAAGTCGTGGAGGTGAGGATGCCGACGGTATGCCTCAGAGATCCGATGCCGAATTCAGTCGTGACTCAACCGTCCCCCGACACTCCTCCGACATCTAAAGGATACCGTAGCTTTCGGGACCAAGAGAAACAAGGATGAACATAAATGGGGACCCTTCTCGAACAAAATGACAACATTTTTTTCAAGGAGGGGCACTCCAACTCCGCCAACCTAATGTCTGCCCGACTAGCCTTCTCAAGGAAGTTCCACACAGCCTTCGTACGGCTACCAACCGAGCGAACAAAGGTGGTCACCATGGGTGCACCCCTGAATAGATAAGGGTTTGCTACTTTATTTTTTCCTATAAAGTCTAAATTCATAAGTGGTTTTAGTGCTCTGCGGAGCTGAAAGTTTGCGGGTGGGGGCTCCCCAGACTCCCCAGTGATAGTCCTGGGAAGCCTTGTCGGTCCTCCGTTGAGGCCGACTTGGCTCTTTGACGGGTTTTTGATGAATCCAAGAGGTTTTGAACTGTCTTGATGCTGAATGAGACCGAGAGAACAGCCTGGGAAGTGAGAGAAAGAGGAGAGAGAAGGTACTGAGAGGGAAAAGGGGAGGGGGCAGATGATTGTTCCAGTGTGGGTAAAGTTTGATTTAAGGGTGTTGATGTTTTGTTTAAAAGGGTTTTTAGGAGGAGAAGAGGGCTTTTTGGAGCAGGGATGTTGAAGTGATGTCGATGAAGGCTGATTTTAGATGACTGGGGTTTTGACTGAGGGTGTAACTGAGCTAGTGATGGGAATTGGGGCTGAGCTTGTGACTGGGTTTGGGGTTGAGACACCTTACAGAATTTTTCTCTTCTTTTAGGGGGTATCCCCAGTCTCTCCTCCTCTTTAAATTGGTTGAGGTCTCCATCTCCCCCGGATGTTCTTCCGGTGAATGTTGTTTTTTCTTCTTCTTCTGCTTGACTTGAGATGATTCTGTTAATGCTGGTGATTTGGATGTTATTGCTGCTGTTGCTTTTACTGTTGTTGTTGCTTCTGCTATTGCTTCTGTAGTTGTTGTTGTTGCTTCTGCAGCTTCTTCTGTTGCTGTTGTTGTTGTTGTTGCTTTGTTTTGGGGAGGGTGGGGTTTCCTCCCTTTACGGATTACCTGAGTCCACCATTCTTCTTAGTCGGGATCGTCCCCAGGCTCCAGATCTGACTTGCTTGTTGAGGTTGCCGAGGTTGCTGCTGTTGTTGCTGTTCTTGTTGCTGTGGGTTTAGTGTCTTTTGAGGGCAGGATCTTGCAAAATGGCCTAACTGCTTGCCGGCCCAACAGAGGGACCTCCTTCTCTCAACGACCACCATCATATTTTGATCCTTATAGGTTCTGATATGAGAGATGGCCTGGAAGCCCTCCCTATTCAGGCACATATTTATTATGTAATCACCGTGTCCCGTCCCAGCTGCTGATCTTGCTGGTAGAACTTCTTCCGCGTCGCCATAATCACTAAGGTAGGCGGCGAGGACAACACCATTGAGCTCGATCAGGACGTTTCACATGGTGACCCTAATTCTCTTGTGGCTTTTGTATTCCGGCTAAAGCCGAAAAAACTTCGTTGTTATTGTGTCCCTGGCCAGCTTTTTGGCTTGATCCTCTGTGGGCAGCAGGACGTTCCACGTGGCGAAACTTCGCCAACAAAAGTACCGATATGGGACACCCGCGGTCTTTAAGAGCTCCTTGAAGGTCTCTTTATTTAGCTCGGCCAATCTCCTGGTCCTCAAATCTGATATGACGAAGGATAGGGTTTTCGGCTCCAATGCCTCGACAAGCTCTGGTATTGAGTATATTTGCCCACCCTATTCTTCGCATAGCCTTCAGCTGTTTTTTTTCTTTTGGGGGACCAGGGAGTGGGTGTTACTGTTTGTTCAGTGGTTCTTTGGCTGGGCTGGATAGTGCTGGCCGTGGACAAAGTCTTTTCAGCTGGTGTCGATGATGTTGATAGAGCCGCCTTCTGATAGGGGGCTTCCAGGTCATTTGTTCCGAAAAGATCTGGATGTGAGTCGGACTCCTCCATAGTTGCTTGAGGCAACTAAGAGGAGGGGGCTGAATGTTGGTGAGCTGCGAGTTGATATGAAACTGTGAATAAAAAATGCAATGAAAAACTGGTGTTGAACGAGGCATGTTCGAGTGAAAGAAAATGTATAACAAAGAAAAATAACAAAAAACAAATGTGGCTTGTCCCGCCCCAAAACAAAAATCTAACGATAATGGTTGGATTGTTTGTGGGTGGTCATTGACGTAAGCTCTTGCGTATTCAACAGAAATTGGAACCGTGCTGAGTCAAGTCTCGTGATTTCCCGGTCCCAAGTGTCCGAGATTTGCTCTTTTTATTCAGGTGTCTCATTTGCATACGATGCTTCACCATAGTTTTGTTTTTGTTTTTTGTGTGATGAGAGTGGAGGTTCCAGGCTTTTGAATATCCCCATATCGGGCAAAGCACAATTATTTTTGTTTAAACAATTCAATTGATTATTATAAATTTTTTTATTAAAATCCAATCATTAAATTATTTTTGGTAAAATTTTATCTTTTTTCACCCAAAAATATTCTTATGCAAATTATAACTTTTTTTTTTTTCAGAATTTTTGGCCTCGGCCATCGCTTCACAAGAAAGAGAGTTGCAAAGTTATTTGAGAAAGGAAGCACCGATACTGAACGGGGATCAGGCATGAACAGCAAGAAGAAATAATAGAGAAAGAAAGAACATAGCACCAACAAAAATGGGAAAGATGAATGAAGAACAGAGAAATATCATCTAAAAACCAAAACTTGGATAACAAGAATGAAGAAATAATATGCAACAAGAAGAATTTGATGTATATTTCGAGTATGTTAGATTTTGGCAACAAGAAAGATAACATTTAATCTTGGATGGCAGAGAAAAGCACATAAACTTAGAATAGAAAATCTAAATGCTGAAGAATGGTACAATTTCAGACTAAATAGAATGCAAAATAAGTTGTCTTTGGAGAAATAGTTCAGCAATTAATATTAACAAAATCGCAAATCATCCTTTTTTGATTAAATACCACCTCTTGATTTTTTTTCCTTCTGTGGAATTTCCACGATTCATGCCATTGAAATAATTTGAAAAGTGCACATATATATTTAATCATATCTTATTGAAAAAAAAAACTCCATTAAAAATGAATTTTATTGTAAAAAGAATCAGTTTTATTCATAGAAAAAATGAACTGATAAAATTCCGATTTAAAAACAATGTATTTCCAATTTTTAAAAGCGGATATCTTTTGCTGTATAACAACTGGTGATCTTTTATGAATTCTCATAACAAGATCACAGAACGGATGTTACAAATGAATATCTTGTGTGTCTTCAGGCTAAAAGTCGACTTTATTATTTCAGGGATAAAGTGGCACAAACACACAAACTGAAAACTAATATTTTTAATAGATTAGTATAATTCTTTTATTATTTATTTAAATATTTGATTTTCTGCCAAAGATCAGAGTGTAGTAATTGTGTAATTTGTATTAGTCTCTTGCATTTCCATTAAGGATCTTTGTGTCATATGAATAACAGACGAATTCCCATGATTATGTTTAAAACTATAAGATTTCAAATATACAGACATAACAGTTATTACACTATGATCGAAAAACATATAAATATAGATGATTTTTTTTTCTTTATTATTCTTTTTGGATGTTTAATAATATATTTAAACATGGGAATGTCAATTTGATCCTAGACAAGATACACAGATATTACAGTCTTATGGACAGATGAAAAAACGAACCCCAAAAGTTACACTATTTATCGGTTAATGGGTTTATTGAATGGAGCCCCAACATTTTGGGGTAATTTGGGGCCTATTTTGTGCTGTGGGGGGTGCTAGTTAGCTTTTGTGTTCAGTGAAAATCTATGTGTGGCAGAGGAGCTTTAACATGATTGGCTGGGGTCTCTGGGGAGTGGGGATGCTGTTACCCGATGGTGTTACCCGCCGAAATCAACCGTAGTCAGTTGAAAACAGGAGGCCTTAGAAGTAGGCTGCATTTTTTACTCCTCAACTCAAATGAATTAGATCCACTTGAATGATTTAGGGTTTCATTCAGAATTCCAGAAGGGAATTCAAAGAAGGCTTGAAAGCCAAAAAGAAAAGAAATGAGAAGAATTTAGATCCACCTGAAGGATTTTGTATTATATTCAGAATTCCAGAAGGGAATTCAAAGTTAGCACAATCAGAAAAGAAGATAAAAGAAAGAAACCACAGAAAATAGGTTTCTACAGCACAAGCTAAAAAGAAAAGAAAAGAAAGAAAGAAACCGAAAAAAAAGGTTTCTACCACATAAATTTATACTTTAGAGGTATTGTTCCTCTAAGAAAAAAGAAGTAACGATTTCAATCGACTCCAACAACTACACAAGTCTTAGACGCCATTACCTGCTCTGTCGAGAGAGAAGATGACCGATAATTAAGGGGGAAAAGAATAAAAAAGAACATTTATTGAGACTTTGTCTCGCAGAAGAAAGAAAGACAGAGAGTGGCTTTTTATTAAAAAAAAAGAAAAAAAGGACATTTTTGGGGACTTTGTCTTTAAGAAAGAAAAGAAAAGACACATGTGTGAACCCTTGTTTAGCTGGAGGAAAGAAGTCATTACTTCTTTCCGTGTTTTGTGAGTGTATCAGAAGGTGAAAGATCTTTCTTTATAATTCATTTTACTTTTTTTTGTTTTTGTATTTATGAGTTACTTGTCATATTTGCATTGGGACACATATGCAACTAATTGGAGTGACCTTCCTTTTGTCATAATAAATTACTTTGAATTTTAAACAAGGATCTCTCTCCCCCTTATTTCATTTTATTTTATTTTATTTTTACCTTCATATTTTTTTTGTAATATTACTATAGTTACTGGTGTCCAATTTTGTTGACTAAATAAAATTTCGATAATATTTCTCATGAGTTTTGAGTTTTAATAATTGTAAAAATGAAATACAAAATCTATTTAGGATTAACATCCCAAATCAACCACCGAAAATACAAACGTATTTATATTCCACCTCGAAATTAATTTTTCTCTCACATTTGAACATCTTTATACAAAAGACTTTTTTGGTTGTCTTGGAATTCATCTTACAGATTGACGTATTTTAAACGATAAAATATGAAAACACAAGTATTGCCTTTCTTCTACCATCTCCACCAAATAACTCTCTCCCTGTGGTTCTTATAAAATTTGTTTGCAAGATTAGAACCTTCAACAACTCATTGTTAGTCTTTTTCTGTATAAGATTAATTTTGTGATTGCAGGGATTTCATTTTGAAATCATAAGTAAACAACAGATTACTTTATGTGCAGATTATTTTGTAAATTATTGTTTAATAAAATATCCGATTAAGTTTCTCTATGAATAAATAAGAAACCAGTTCTCTGTATATGACTGCTATAAAAATCCTTTTAATATCTTTGAAAGTTTTCAAAATATTATCACAAGATTTTTTTGAATTTCATCATCAAAGCTTCCTTTTTTATCCTGAATAATTTGTACTTTTTCTGCTATCCTTTTCATAAACAGTTACATATCGATACTTTGATCTAATATTTTCAGTACATTTTTTGGAAATGTATTTTTCTTAAATGTCAAAAAAAAGTGTATATTTATACTTAATCATATTTTATTGATAGAATAACTTCCTCGACAACTATAGACCAATATCATATCTACCTATGATGTAGAAAATCCTAATTGCACAAATTAGGAAGTAAGGAGATCTATTTCATATACGTGTACTGTTGAGTGTTTCTGGAAACATAGAAAGGATGCCAGAGGGAAACAAAAGGATCAAGTGATCTACAATAAATTTTCAACGAGGGCAGTGCAAGGCGGGAAAATGTAGCCATGACCTGGATGAACTACAATAATCCTAATCTTCTTGTCCTGCAATCCTGAATAGTAGATTGTCTGAAAATGTACAAGATATCCGATGAAATCTTTAAGTACATAACTGAAGCCATGAAAAAGTGGGAAGTAGAATTAGCAGCTGGAGGAAAAACTTAGGCAGAGAAATCTTCCAGGAATATGTGCTTTTGCCATTATTATTTTTAATAACAATGATGCCACTCAGTTACTAACACTGGAGGCTACAAATTCATGCAATCAAAAGATAAATCACCCTATGTACATAGATGACAGCAAGCTATTTGTAATAAATGAAAAAAATTAGAGACTCTGGTTCAAACAATAAGGATGTACACTCGGCATATCGGAATGGAATTTGGCATAGAAAAATATAGCATGATCGTAATGAAAAATGGAAAAAGAGAAATAATGGATGGAATAAAACTGCCAAATCAGAAAAGAATCAGAATGCCTTGAGAAAAAGAAAAATTATTTGTAGTTGGAAATGTTGGAAGGAGACACCATTAAACAAGCTGAGATAAAAAAAATTTAAAAAATAACAAAACAGTATCTCAAACGAATGAGAAAACTTCTTAAAACCAAACTCTGCAACAGAACTCACACCAAAGGAATAAACACCTGGACTGTCTCCCTTGTAAGATAATCGGGACCATTCTTAAAATGGACAAGGGAAGAATTTTGACAAATGGACAAAAGGACAAATGCATCAAAAATAAGAAAGAGTAATAAGAGTCGCTAGCATTGATGATACCATGGATGCATGAATATGACTGAAGACTGCATAAAAAAGAACAAAGGTAGACTTATTATAGCGAACAGAAACAGCACAGACAACATAAAGATGACAGAAAAACAATAACAAGGAGATAAAAATGGGAAGAAAAATAACTATATAGATATCTCAAGCAACAATCTGGTGAAATTTAGCGCGAGAAAATCAGGATATGGGTATGAAATGGAAACTTGAAGAAAGAAAGTGAATTTCTTCTAATAGCAGCAGAAAACAACGTCATAAGGACTAATAATGTTAAAGCCAAAATTAATAATATGCAACAGAATAGCAAGTGTAGGTTGAATGGTGATGAAGACGAAACGATTAATCACATAATGAGTGAATGTAACAAATTACGACAAAAAGAATACAAGACTAGACACGACTGGGTGGGGAAGGTAATCTACTGGGAATTGTGCAAGTGACTGAAATTTGATTAAATGGTTTATGCACCAAGCAGAATCCATACTGGGGAATGATAGGAATAAAATTCTCTGGGGTTTTCAGTCACAAACGGGTTATATAATCCCAACCAGAAGACCAAACTAAATGCCGTCCCAGCAGACCAAAGAGGGAAAAATGAGACAAGTAATTGGACCTTGCGAAAGAACTGAATAAGCTATGGAATATGAGGAAAATAATGATAGCAATTGTAATGGATCTTCAAAGGCTTAGAAAAGAGGCGGGAAAAGTAAGAAATCGGAAGATGAAACAAGACCATCCAAACGATAGTATTGCCGAGATCAGCTAAAATACTGAGAAGAGTCGTGATGACCTGACGAGACTTCCTGTCATTCAGACCTCAGTGAAAGGTTATCAGCTAACGCTGTTGTGAAAAACTTACAAGGAATAATAATAATAATAATAATAATAATAATAATAATAATAATAATAATAATATTAGAGAATTCGCGGAGGTGTAATGTGTTTTTTTCACAGCTCCAAAGAAACTTAAAATGTTTCTTAGCTAAGTAGATTTTAATGTAAATATTTATTTCTATCTTTTTATTCTAATTTGAATATTATTCGTAAATATCATTATTGATTTTTTTTTGTTATAATTTGATACGTTTTAACATTCATGATAAATAATTTTGAATATTTAAGATATGAATTTAATGTAGTTTTTATTTCTAATATTATATTAAAATTTAATTCATAAATATTTTAAACTCTCATTTATATCATAAATTTATCAATCAATTCATTTGTCGGTTTTTTTTCTCGTGTCGTTATTTGATTATTAATTCAAATTCATACAGGAAATCTGTTGTTACATAATTAAGGAATGATTTTTTTTTAATATTAATAATTTTTCATTAATTATATTTTATCATTCAGTTTGGTTGGGCTTTGAACTATTCGTGTTAAGAGCCCAGGTGTATACTCAATTGGTGAAGTTTACGCTCGCGTGCAAAGGATATGGTAATCACCATTATCATAATAAACCCCCAGACAGGAAATGGGGCTGGAGTGTGGATGACGTCATGCCCGGAAGAGATGATCCTGAGAATTGGAGGATTTTGAAAAAGAGTCATTTGAGAAGTTGATAATTGGACCATGGGGGCAGAGAGTTGAGTTCTCTACTGTTGAGGCATGTAGTTGGGTTTTTCGAATCTCTACTGACAGAGATCTTAGACATCACAAGATGCGCTGCGCGTTGGGATGGAGGTTAGCATAGTAAGAATTGTGTCTCTCGCCTCATGTCGAAGAACCTAAGTCAAGAAATTAATAAACCGTTCGTGTCTGAAACAACAGAGTCCGCCTGTTTTCGCCGGTGTTTTCGTATCTCTGTCAGTATTATTATTACGGATATCACTAAATTGTATACAACACTCTCGGAGTTGCTAAAGTTTATTTCAGTTCTTTCTGAATTCAAAATAAAGTTACCTTATTATCAAAAATAGTGTTATTAAGTAAATAATTCAATAAATGTTATTCGTAATTAATTTTTCATTTTATTCTTCATTATATTCATAATTTGAAATGTGAAATCTAATTGTCCTTTAGTTCAAATAAACAATTGTAATTTGATATAAATTTATTAACATTCAAAATAATTTTGATGTTGAATTTTTAATATCTAATGCATAAATTTGGTATAGTTTTTAATTCTAATATATCATTGAAATGTAAGCATAAGCATAAATATTTTTAATTATTATCAACATTATAAGTGTTATATCAGCGTTTGGTTGCAAAGAAAGCACAAAAAAAACACAGCTGCAAAAACAAAGAATACGAAGGCACGTAAAAATTTTAACAATTGTATTGGAAACAAATGAGTAAAAAGTCCAAATAGCTGGGTTCGTAAAAACGACAATCAGATGTTACGGGTGCAGAGAGGAGAGGTGTGTTCGGTGATTTACGAGTTAGTCGCTTCCTTCAAAGCGGAGAAGAGGAGGGTCAATGTGGGTGATGCGTGGTTTCGAGTTTCGCATCTCTCTCTCTCTCTCTCTCTCTCTCTCAGTTGGAGTTCTGGTTCCCGGACCGTCGTTTGCCTTCTTTTGATCTGTGCCCGCTGTCGAGAAATTGGTCTTTTATATCGTTTTTCTCTTCTGATCGGATCAGATTTGGTTTTCTTTGGGTTTTTTCCGCGAAGGTCACGGACTGGCCGAAAAATTACTTTTGATTATTTTTATTTTTTGACTCATTTCGACATTTCGCTATGCGCTGATCCTATGCGCAGAAACCCTTTTTCTTCATTTTGAAGAAAGTCTCTGCACCGATAACATCTGGTGAATGCTTTCATGGGCGTCAGTTGCAATCATTATTTTGTGTGTACAATAAATTAGAAAGAGATCACTTTCAGTCATATAAGATTCTCGAGAACCTATTGGTCAGGAAAGTCACGTGATTTATGCTCCCAACTACGTCCGCATCTTTAATTTTTGTCCCGCGCAAAATAAACGCTGTGTTTGTAGCTGATCACATGACAAAGATTAATTATATATACTTGTTGCGGAGCCGATAAGCACGTCGACCCCGCAAATGAGTTATGTGGTTAAACGTGTGAATGAGATCAGCCAAAACACAATGAAGGAACAAAGGCAAGGTAACAATTATAACAGGTGACAATTTATTTGTCGTATTTACAAGCGTGTGTTAAGTCCGTAATGGTCGAATATGGTCTTCAGCTAGAATGGGAACGTTGATAGCTGGTATAGTTGAGACGTAGATGAGCGCAGCTAGATGTTAGTCGCAGGTAGCTGGCGTAGGTTGAGTCGTAGAATGCAGCTGGATGGTTGTAGTCGAAAGCTGAGGTCGGACGAGTCGTAGAATACAGCTGGATGATCGAAGTCGAAGGCTGAGGTCGGACGAGTCGTAGAATGCAGCTGGATGATCGAAGGAAGCTGGTGTCGGTCGTAGTTGGTAGATCGATATTCCAGGTTATGACGGTATGTTGAGTTAACCGAGGGTGTGTCGATCCGGTTGCTGCCTCGTACAGCGGGTCGTACATGAGCTAGGTGTTGCAGTGGTAGAACAGTCCGTAATAGTGATTCGTTACGTGGACTGCGTGGTACCTTGCAGGAGCGTCGAGGTCGAGTTCGGTTATGGCAGCTTGGTCGTGTAGTGTCGGGGGAGCTAGTGACGGACCAAGTGAGAGGTCGGAGACCGTGGTTAAGATTTGCCAAGCCTTAGTACAGACGAGATCGAGCGAACGAGTCGAGAAAAGGCTAGGGCTTTGTCGTGCCCCCTAGCCGTGCGGACGTATCGGACGGGAGGCCGCGGTTAAGATGGGCGTTATCTTAGCGCTGCGCAGATAGCGAAGCGGTAGCTAAAGGCTGGACCGTGCCATTACCGCTGTGCAGCTTATCGCACAATCGGAACCGAGCGAGGGTTAAGACAGGCTGGTCTTAGAATCCGTCTTCGTGTTTGCCTCCGGGCCGTCTATTTCGGCGAGCCAGTTAAGGCTGCCAGAGATGCTCCAACCCGCAGAAGGAGGCCTCTAAAAGGACCTTTGTGCATACCTATATAGGTGGGAGAAAGGCAGATCTACCACGAAAAGTGGGATCAACGCCGGAAGGTAAGGTGAATGCAACCGCACAAAATGCAGAATTCCTCCTTAAATGAGCTTCGCCAAGAGCTTGCCAACGAGCGTTGAAAAAGGGCTTGTTGATATGACGAAAGTGCTATGACACACAGCCCCAGCCGCGTGAATATGAAATTCTTTTATAAAAAATGAGTGTAGCAATTAAGTATTTTTTTTAACCTGCTATAAGCTGGCGACGACTATTAGTTCCATTTTTATCAAGTTATATTTGGCCGAAGTGTTTTGTAAATATTGTTAATTTTAATTTATCCTTTTTTTTTAGCTGTAACGAGATGTCAAGGTCGTTAGAAAGAAAGAAGGGCTTAGTCATTTCCGGCCGTACCCGGATATAATTGTCCAAAGGCGGGCATGTAACCTGATCTGTTTACATTTATCGACAGGTCGCGGCATACTCACGACTTACAATAATTCACTCTCTCTTACATTTTGACTTACAGAGACAACTTGGCTTTGCCAGCTAGTGACGCACAGCTCAATACACGCAATATGGATGCGTATGTACTCTGCGACCTTTTTCTTTCCTGTTCTGCCTTTTCGGGTGGACTTGTTCCAGTCTTGCGCACAGTCTCAAACATTTCGTCAAATCCCAAAAGAGACAAACGACCAACATGGGAGAAAACACGTTCTTCTAGAATACATTGCTATATTTCTGTGTATTGATACCTGGCGTGAAATACTTAGTCAACATACATTTATAGTCTACAGGACACTTTTAATATTTAGTCTTTCACCATAATATTCGTGCTAGTTACATACACACACGCACACACACACACAGAGAAATATTTAACAGAGTATATTAGGATATTCATAATGTTTTGTTATGTTTCCTTTTTATGTATTTGTTGATATATAAATTTGATTTTGTTTGTACTGCTTTGTTTTGAATGTTCTTTTGTCTTCATCGTTTCACATCGAATGCTTTTCAATAATGAGGCAACATAAATTGTGGAAGCAACATTATTCAGCAAACAACTCCACAACTTTACCATCAGATTGCTTGGCGTTGCTGCGACCAGCCTGCGAACGTAAACAGATCAGATTACACCTTCGCCCTACAAAAATAACATCCGGGTACGGCCGGAAATGATGAAGACCTTTTTCGACTCTAACCGGCCGTCACAGCTAAGAAAGGGATAAATTAACATTTATCAACATTTGCAAAACACTTCTGCCAGAAACAATTCTATAAAAATGGAAGTAATACTCTTCACTAGCCTATACCAGACTACAGAAGTACTTGTATTCTGTGTCCATTTTTTTTAGAAGAACTTTCTATTCACGTGGTGCGACAGAAGTGGAGTTCCCTTTCTCCCATATGAAAAAGGCTTCAGGCGGCGAAAATTCAAAGGTCCCCGCTCTTTTTTATGGTGTTTGTGACCTTCCTCTCCAGTTGTTGGGTTGCTTTCGATAGGCCGTTTTACCTCTGGGCGGTTCTGCCGGGTGTGCCTTGGCACTGGAGATTTCCTTCGGCCTCAGGGGGCCATCCCCCCAGACTTATACCCCCTTCGGGGGGGGGGGGGGGGGTAGGTTTATTGCCAGGTTAGGTTTATTGTCAGATGACAGATTTCAGTGTCATGATTAGCAGGTGCTCCCTTACTTGTCAACATTGGTAACTTGATTGTCAAACTGTCAATGTAGGCTGTTCTGATTTCAGGTAACCAACAAAAACCAAATCAATAAAAACCAAACCAAAAAAACACAAAACAACAAAAAACCTAATCAACAAAAACCAAAACAACAAAAACCAAAACAACAAAACCCAAAACAACAAAAAACCTGATCAACAAAAACAAACCAACAAAAACTAACCAGCAAAAACCAAACCAACAAAAGACAAATCAACAAAAAACAAATCAACAAGTGATGGAAACAGAAAGAACATAACAAAATGAATGAATGGATAAATACCTTGAAAAAAGAATTGTAAGGACTTGATAAAAACCAGGAGACTGTCATACCATGTTTCTCTGAAAAATGATGAGACTGGTGTCATAAACAATTTATTTCCATTCCAAATGACAAACTATATTGTTTCCCCTTCAAAATAATCCTCCCTAAATCATAATGCATCTTTCTATTCTTCTCAGCGATACTTCCATGCACTGCTGAAAGGATTCTTCTGGGATGCTCCTCAGCTCAGTCTTTACAATCCTTTTGATAGCCTCTATGCCTTCAGAATAAGTCCCCTTGATAACCCCTTTCAGTTTAGAGAAAAGAAAAAGTCACACAGAGCAAGATTAAGTGAATAAGAAGGTTGTTCCAGTACAGGGATGTTCCTTTCAGCCAGGAACTACTGGATGCTCAAAGCATTGAGAGCTGGTACATTATCATGGTGAAGCAGCCACAATTTGTCCTGCCAAAACTCTCATTTCTTCTCAGATACAGAATAATGCATGCACCACAGGGTCTCTTTACCAATTAATCATCTGGTGCTGTGGCAAGAACTTATTGTAGAGAATGCTCCTCACATTGAAAAACATGATCAACTTGAGTTTGTCTTTTGACTTTGACAGTTGATTTTGTCTTGCTTTCTTCAGCCTTGGCGATGATGGGCATATCCACTGACTGCCCTGGCTCTTGGTTTCTGGTCATACACTTAGAAATCCATATCTCATCATCAGTGATGACTATGAAGCAAGTCTGATTCAATTTAAATCTGCTCCATGATGTTGATGCTCCTGGTTGCAATACTTCTTCTGATCATCATTCAGCAGTCTTAGTACCATTTTGGCACAGACGCTCTGCAGGCCCAAAATCTTTGGAGATAATCTTCCAAACATTGTCTTTTTTTATGTCCAGTAGACTTCAAACAGTCAACTGACAAACCACCTGTCTTACCAACTCAGTATTGACTTCAGTCCTACTTGTTGAAGGTCTCGCACTCCTGAAGTAATCTTTCTTTTCTTCATCTTTGACCTTCTTGTGGCATCAAAAATACATGTATATGACATGGTTTCATCTTTATACACTTACTGAAAAGCATTTCAAATGTTTGTGACGGAGCTTTCCCCACCCGGATCAAAAATTTCAGCTTTATTCATTGCTTGGTGTTTATCAATAATTCCTCAATATTTATAGCCGAACAACCTGAAAAAGAGAAGGTATGAATAAAAGCAGGTGAACAAAAATGCAATAGTTGCTAAGATTACAGTTATATACTCCCAAAATATAACATTAAATATCTTGTTAATACAATCTGTTAATCTCCCTTTTGCCAATGAGACTTAAGGAGACTTGCTGTCTCTCAGACTCCACTGAAAGATTATCACCTAACACTGTGAAAGGAATAAAATAATAACAATCTGATTTCTGAAGATTTCTTTGTGTTTGTTGTCATCACATAATAACAGCAATAATAACACAATTTAAATTAGAATATTACAATTTGGAGAATAAAGCAATTTCCAGTTTAATCGGGCAGTGTTATTTGCTTTTTTGCTTTGTGCTTTTTAAGATAATTTGAGGAGGGGTTGTTTTTGTTTTTGTTTTTGTTTTTGTTTTCTTTCTTATTGAAAAATTGTCAATTAAAAGCAAAAAATGATTCACTTGTACAAATAATTCAAATGTTTTATTGATGATACAATTCAAAAATTCTGATTAATATATAAAGGAAAACTGAATTTTATGATGGTACATCAGAAAGTTGAGTGTATTGTATTGATTAATTTTTAAATAAACATTGTAATTAAAAAATAATTGTAATGACTGACAATTAAAATAGTAACAAAAATAAGATTAATAAAATATTTAAATTAATATTTTTTAATGTAAAAATATTTATTTATTACATCATTTCTTGTATCTATATTTCTATTTTTATATCTTTCAAAGGTTTGGGTCACATCCACAATAGTAGCAGGATATGACACAATGTCAGTTTAATGAGAAAATTTTTAAAAAATGATCTTCCAGGTAGACAGGTAAAAAAAGAAAATTTTACCCACCTTTATAGAATTCAGACAGATGCTGCCTCCAGAAGGTGGATGACCTCCTTGGAACTGGAGGAGTACATTTTCAACCAAAATCTACTCTAAACTCTGTGTGTGTGTGTGTGTGTGTGTGTGTGTGTGTGTGTGTGTGTGTGTGTGTGTGTGTGTGTGTGTGTGTGTGTGTGTGAAATTAATTTTTTTTTTTTTTACTTTACGGAAATATTTAATTTGCAAATTCATTTAAAAATCAAGTTTTGAAAAAAAATTTATGCCTTGTTGGATTTACTAAGCTTTGCACAAAGGCCTCAGATTACTTATGTTACCCGCTCTTCTGAACAGCAGCTATTCGTAGGTAGTCACTCATCTAATTACTTCATCGGTTCAGTGCTGCTAAAATTTTGTCTATCAGAAATTAAAGTTGAAATTCCATTTTTGAATAGTGAAAAAGTTTTCAGACTTGAGATCAATTTCGAGGAAAGTTTTACGGCAATGAGATTCTTAAAAAAATTCCTTCAAGAGACCCATGATAATATTGGCGATCTAAATCAGAGTAAAGTCTTTAATAAAGAAAAGTTAAACAATTTTAAGAGCAATTTGAAAAATAACGAAAGAATTTATATTTTGCCTTTTCTTTTTACAGCTTTTTAAAATGTAATAGAGAAGGGAGGTAATTCATGCACTCTTAAACCTGAGTTATTTCCCTTATAATGTTTCCGAAACTCAACATTTTAAAAATATTTTCAACGTAGATCTTTTTTAATTTGGTTTTATTGAAAAAAAATCACAAATCAAGAGCTTAGGTAAAAATAAGTTGTACTTCGTTCGAGGTTAATTGAAAACTACTTTCATTTCCTTGTAAAAAAAATTTATTACTGGATTATTCAACTCTACCAAAAAATTCTCTATGAATGATAACAATATTTGAGAAAAATATCAAAATAAGTAGATGAAATAATTATGGTAATTTATTTTTAATAAATTTCTGAATATAAAAATAAGCTTACAAAAACGTTTTTGAAAAGATGTACATCTGTTAAAAAGTAAATATAAACTTTATGTAAAATTACTTATAAATGTTTTTGTTTTGTTTTTGTTTTGTTTTTTTGAGTTTTTTTTACTTTAATTTGAATAATTAACATCTTTACAGTTCACTCAATAACAAAAGGAAAATGTGCAAAAAAAGAATCATACTTTCAATTTTAAGAAACAAATATTTTAAAAAAAAAAGGAATTCATTTTTGAAGAGTAACTGTTTGTTTGTTTTTATTCATTTTAAGAACATTGAATAAACTTTTAACAGAAAAATGTCAATGACTATTCTGCTAACTACTTTTAAAAACTCATGACAACTCTGTGAAAATGACTGATTAATTTTGTTCACTTTCACAGCGTTTTGAGAATATCAAAAATAAATATTAAAGTAAATATTCAGAATCGAATTTTAATTATATATCATTAAATTTATATAAAAACATTTTTTAATGTTTGTTCATTCATTTTGTAATACGAAAATATTACATTTGCTTCTATTTTACGTTTAATGGTTGATTTAAACTAATCTCAGAGAATCTACCTGAACAGAACTCTCCTCCGGGCCGAAAAGCCGCTGCCGAGTTGATTATGGTTGTTGTCTGTTGTGTTTATATTGCGCGTTGGCCTCTACCCCACCGCTGGGCTGAGTGAAGTGTTTCTGTACATATGAAGTTCTTTTATTAGATATAAGTAATAATTAAATACTTTGTAGCAGAAAGAATTTCAGATTATTATTTAGCGTGTTATTTATTTTGACCGTTGTGGTCTCGATGAGGATGATTTATCCCATTCTGCCTGGATGACCTCCCTGGACAATATAATATGCTGTGTAAATGCACTTTCACTCTCTTCTTCACTGACTCTTCTTGACGATTCCAGCAACAGTAACAGACCATCACGACTTGAGATTGTTATATTTTGACCTTCGACCCGGCCCAAAAATGCTATTCCAAGGTGATACACCGGAAGGAAGTGACACATTCCAATGGCCAGTAATCGAAAGAGATCGCGTGGGCGGATTAAGGCTTAATATATGGGACAAGGTGAAGGTCCCATTGTGCCACTACAGTGATGCACCGAAAGAGAGTAACCTCTGAACTGTATGACAGTTATTTCCGCTTGATGACGATTAAACATTTGATTTCAAAGATCCAGTGGGCGATCGTGTGGGCGTTGAGTTATTATTTAACTCAGTTGAGTTTGGGTCCCAGAGCAGTTACCAGCAGACTTCCAGAGAGTTAGAGACGAGATGTGGTAAGGAAAGCCACACCAGGCCGATGGGGCTTGAAGCCCTGATGAGCTGGGGTCCAGAGAAGATGCTGATAAGATGCAGTAAAGAAAGCCAGCATCCAGCAGTGGACCCTAAAGACCTCTGGTTGAGCATCTAAGAGAACAAGAAAGACACGACGTGACGGTCATAACAATGGGGTCAAAATATGAAGTTTATCTTCGGTCTCCAGCACCCTCTCACATGCAAACCTTCAACAACCCTTTCGAACCCTTGCAATAAAGTGAGAGAGGTGAATATTTTTCTAAAGAAGTCTTCTTGTATCTTCCTTCATGCGTCTTTATCATGCGTCCTTTATTCTTGCGTCTGTTATCATTGCGTCGGTATATATCCAGTATATATATGTATATGAGAATATAACAAGATGAGCACATTCAACTTTTGGGCCAGTGTTCCTTTAGGAGTTCATTCTTTCATCATTCATTCCTCCTAGACCCACTGGTCCTCGAAACATCAGGTTAGACGTTTAATTCCAGCTCTATCATTTGAAACTGTTTTCTTCCATGTACGAACTCATAGTACAAGGGCTATCTTTCTGGCTGTCATTAAACTTCTTGAAACTCATCAATATTTTCTCGTCCTCATTTCCGTATTTCTTTTCTTCTTAATGTAACAGGACAGGCTACAATTTGCCTTTTTACTAAAACTTCATTATACTTTGAAGAGGAACTTTAAAATATTATGTATCGTAGTCGACCGACTACTCATAACCCAAACAAAAACAAAACAAACAAACCCCATTCCTAAAACAATGATGAGTCACTGATGTCATCAGCCAATAGTATTTAGGAACGATTCGTTAAGGGACTAAATTGCTCCGCACAGAAAGTTTTCTTTAAATATTAAATTCAGTCTGTTTTTCTAAGGACAGTCCTCAACTAATGGACAAAATAGGTAGTATTTAAAAACACATGGTCGAATTAGAATGAAGTTTCTCACTATAATATAGTAATAATAAGCAAGGTCATCCAACATAGACCACATAGCGTAGTGGTACAGGGTAGCTATAAAAGCAGCGGTATCAAACCAAGTCAAGTCAGTTGGGCTGGGGGCCAACCAAGGGTGTGGGAGGAAACCAGATTCTTCCCTGGTCGTTCTAAGACTGAAGCCTAATTAGCAGCAGCTGCCCATGAGGACTGCTCAAGGCTTCCCTCAAAGCAGACGTCCTGATTCCTGCCGCAGACGACGCAGGAAGATAGCCTGCCTCTCAGCTTAAAAGCCCTTTTCAGGGCTACTCAGAAAGTCTTTCCAAACACCTCCTGAGACGGCACAATGCAGCAGACACAACTACCAGCCCTTCAATCTAACAGTACTTTTAAGGTCTAATTCAGAAAGTCTAATACTCTTTGAGACGACAACACTCCGGCACCAGCGACCACTTCACTGCAGCAGCAACTACCACTCCTGCCCCGGCGGCCACTTCCCTGCAGAAGCAGCTAACAGTCCTGCACTGGCGACCATCTTCCTGTACCAGCAGCTACCAGTTCACCAGCAGCTACCAACCCTGCACCGGCGACCTTCCTGCAGCAGCGTTTACCGGTTCTGCACCAGCAGCTGCCAATCCTGCACCAGCGACCGCCTTCCTGCTCCAGCGATCACCTTCCTACACCAGCGGCCACTTTTTTTGCATCAGCAGCTAACAGTTTTGCACTAGCGACTGCCAGTCCTGAACCAGCAACCACCTTCCTGCACCAGCGACCGCCTTCCTGCTACCAGTCCTGAATCAGCGATCACTTTCCGGCACCAGCAACTACCAGTCCTGAACCAGCGATCACTTTCCTGCACCAGCAGACACCAGCAACTACCAGTCCTGAACCAGCAACCACTTTCCTGTACCAGCAGATACCAGCAACAACCAGTCCTGGACCAGCGACCACCTTCCTGTACCAGCAGATACCAGTCCTAAACCAGCGACCATCTTCCTGCACCAGCAGAAACCAGTCCTGCACCAGCGACCACCTATCCAACGACCACCAGTCTTGGACCAGCTATTCAGACCTGCTCCAACGATCACCATCCGGCCGCGCTCTTTTGATTTACGATTCGCCATAATAAAGTTTGGCCTTTCGAAGCAAAACACCCTTGTTTTGTCATTCCTGCCTAGTTCTTTGTCAATCACTTATATTTCAAAAGTTTGCGGGGACCGGTATACTTATTTGGCCTCTGCAACATATGTATTTTATTCTGTGGTTACGAATTTATCTCCCAAAGGCCAGCAGAATTAATTCTTTCGACAAATAGTTTGTGTTTGTGACAGAAGTTCGCTTCATGAAACATATGTACACGTCACGTGTGACTCAGCGTGTGTGGGCTTCGGTCCTGCGCCAGAACCCACCTAAAATCGGCCTTGTGCCACGCTTGGTGGGGCGTATGTCAAATACCGACTCGGCGTTTTCTCTAAACCGGGGATTTTAGATTGAGTAGCCAGGGACTGCTACGATACATTCTAGCCATAACACAGAAACCTCTATCAACAAAAAGAAAAAACTATAAAACCATCCGAGTTTCGAATGAAACCGTTTATCAAAGAATTAAAAATACAACTGGCACTAATGCACTACAGTATCACTCCGATCACCACACCTTGGACCATACAAACTCCAAAAGTAATATTGAACTTTCGCAGATTCCAAAAATCAAATACACATCTTAATTTTCATGACGAACTTAATAGAATTAAAGACAACTATCCAAGTCATAGCTCAAAAAATAATCAAATGTACAACAATGTCAAAAGAAAATAAGCAAAAAACGCCTCCTAAGGGAAACCTCCACCTTCAATGCTGAAACATTATCTCAATAAATACAAACAGAAAATTTAATCTTTTTTTTTTCTGATTCATTAACAGTCAAATTGCGCAAAAAAAATTTAACAAGCTACAATGGGAACTAAAAAATAATCAAATGTACAACAATGTCAAAAGAAAATAAGCAAAAAACGCCTCCTAAGGGAAACCTCCACCTTCAATGCTGAAACATTATCTCAATAAATACAAACAGAAAATTTAATCTTTTTTTTTCTGATTCATTAACAGTCAAATTGCGCAAAAAAAATTTAACAAGCTACAATGGGAACTCAATTCAATATCAGAGTCAAAAGAGTTTGCAGTGTGTTAAACATCAAATCAATTTAGAATAACATGAAATGACAAAGATGATTCAGCTGCAAAATTGGCCATGAATTAAAAAAAAAGGATCCAAACTGCATGGTCTTGTGAGAATTGGATCGAGTGGGCTTTAGTATCGACGACTTGACTGATCAGAACAAAGTGAAGTCTTTCGATCTTATCCCGTTCACCTACATCATGACTCCGGGGGACGCGAATAGAGAAAGGGAATCCAGCTGTAAAAGTTTATCCCAAATCTAACCGCAAACAAATAGCCTCAAAGCAACCATAGTTCAAACCCTATCGAAGGTCTTGGACTGATTTAAATTGATCAGTGCGACATTACTGTCGACTTTCTCTATGATCGCGCGAACCAAATGAAGACTGTCCAAGATAATTCTGCCCTTAACAGCGCAACACTTCTCAGGATCGATTAGTCTAGGTAGGGGAGTCTGCAAGCGGTGCAATACTCCTGGTGAAGCATTTGGAGATCAACCCCTGCTTCATTCAGTTGTTATAGACAGTAACTAGCAAGGGAAAAAACATGTGCGACGGCTTCAAGTTATCGTTGCCCACTGGCTACTCATATCGGGAATATTCTATTTTGAAAAAACGCAACGTCAGTGATGTCGTCAGCAGACGGAATTTTTCACCGCAATTTAAAGTGAATACTAATATCAACACAAGACACCATCGCCAACGTTGTCAGCGAGTAGAATTTTCTGTTAACAACTCAAGTTTTTTTCGAGAGAATTAATTCGGCAAGCCCTCTGTCTCGAAAGTATTTTCTTAGAGTTGAATATAGCGGGTAATATTTGAAAACTTCTCTCAGCAGTATAATTTGTTTTATCATCACACAAAATTAAAGAGAAGCTTCCTATCCAAAATCGAACCCAGAAAATAAGCAACCTATCCCCGCTATAAAACCAGTAGTCACTGAAGGCTAGATTTGTTCAGCTGCCCAAGACCAAAGGGTAACTCGATCCCTTCACTGGTACTAGCACACATGATCAGACGCCTCTTCCCAGGCACCACCAGCAATGCGGCAATCCTGACCAATCACCAAAAGCAGTCCAGCCTTTCCAGCATGAACAGTCCTTTTCAGGTTAACTCAATCATTTTAAGGTTTCAAGTATGACGTCAAAGTACATTTTAGGACTTCGGCAGGACTTATCTCCCTTTTTCTGCCCTTTTTTTGGAAAGGAGGATGACATAGCAGCCAGACAGATGCAACTGACACTTAGAGCAAACGACCAATCCATGAGCGGGCTGTTTGGAATTTACAAACCTAATTCCACATGAAAATAAGACATACCTTTTTTAGTGCAGGTATTCATCTTCCTATATTCCAAGTAGAATACTTTGGCTCAATCTACAAGGCAAAAACATGAGGGCGATTTTTTAAAACACGCAGTGTTCTTTTTGTTTAGAGAGAAAGTAACAAAAACAAGGAGCAGATAACCTGACCCATATTCAAATGTGGGATTTAGGGCAGATAACTCTGATCCGACAATTCTATTATCAGTAGTTCTAACAAGTACAAACTAGAGTGATAATTTCAACACAGACGAAATCCTCGCTCGGACTATCGTCGACTGTTCGAAGCTAACGTCGACCAAATCCCCGGTTGGTTAACTGCCGAATCAACAACCAGGGCGTCGGTAAGCCTGCTTCAGCAATCCAACACGTCCAGCTCTCCGAACGTCAACTGATACCCAGCCACATAATTACACCAACGACCTGTCTGAAATCATCAAGACCTGTCCAAGATCCTCTTGACTCGCTGAACAGCCGAATCTACACTTTTTATACAGCATGGGCTTTACACAAATTCTCCTCGTATTTATCGCCCAATAAAAGTTGGCATTTCAAATTTACCCTTTCGCTTTTTGTCATCGTTGCGTAGTCGGTGTCACATCTCTCCTTTCATAAAAGTTTGCGAAATTGACGTATTTATCTCAGAACAAAGTACACTTCTAAAAGAAGACTATCGATTCCGGGAGTCTTGTCCGTCCCGACTGTTTTCAGTGTTTGCCGAATTTCATATTCTATAATGCACCCCTCACACCCCACTCGCTTTCATCGCCTCGAGGTGAGGGAAGTTGACAAGATAGGCATCGAACTGATCAGAACATAATCCAGACTCCCTGTTGAAAAGTTTCTAAAAGTAATTATAAAACTCCCTACAAATGACTTCGTTTTTAGTCTGAAGTTGTGCGTCCGGCGATGTAACATTCGCAATATGTGACCGTGAAGTATGTCTAAATTCCTCGGCTTGCTATTCTTGAGCCATGTTCGTTGCCTCGCAAGACATTATTTTTAACCTTGCCCAAATTATAAGACCCTGGTACGTTTTGTTAAGTGAAAAAATTAGCTTCGCCTATGCTATGTTAGTTTCTACGCAATCTCCCGCATTGCCCGCCCTATCAATCCTAGATTCTAACGCTCTTTGCATCACTAGTCAATCTAGCTTGAGTTTTCTACTATAGTCAGTAGCAAAGGATCCAATTCTATTCTTAAACCTTTACCCACCAACTATTACCAATTATTAGTATCAATTTTAGCTGATCCTGAAAATCCTTCTCATCCAATAAGGATGAGTTGAATTTCCAGTAACCAGACATTCTAACCATAACCTTATCTAACTCAATTGACACACAGACAAGTTTGTGATCATATTTTTAAAACGACTCAAAACTTGGACCACCTCATAAGTCAACTCTCCTAATTAACACTCGGCCGAGGTAGCTAGAAAGTTGACCCGAGGTACACCTACGGGTCCAAGTCTATTCTGCCTAAGAAGCTTTTCTCTAAATTTGTCAACGAGATCGAATCTCACGACAAACTTCTTCTGAGAACTCCTTTGGTCTCCTCACTACACCTTCCTGGGAAATACCACGAGACAACGACGCAGCATGTAGCACCAACTGCAGACCAGTATAGGATACACATTTCTTCTTGTCTTAAAATAAGCAATAAAAACATACTTAAGAACATTCTAGAAATTTTGGATCAAACCCGCATTAGCATTTAAATTACATTTTTATATTTTTCAACCAATAAGCTAAAAACATGGAATAGAACATTCTAGAAAATTAGGACCGGAAGTGAACTAATAGAAAATATTTAGGCTCGAAAATAAAATAGTAAAATACAAATCTGATTGGTCAATAAATGTCTACGCGCCAAGATTTTAGGGCGATTCTTTGATCCACCTGTAGGATATAAATAACACAGAGTTAGGAAGCCAGACACACAAGACACAAGCTTACACACAAACGAAGACACAGACGAACACAAGCCACTAAGCCAGTAGCCGATACTATGTCCAACCAATTCCTTTCCTTCCTCAACAAAAGTTCATGACCTCTTTTCAAATGGCCGAGAATTATATTCAAAAGGAAAACCCGACAAACTTTCTTTCATCAACGAGACACGCTGTCGCCACAATCATAAAACCCGCTATAAACTTAATGTAAGTTAGAACGACTTATTTACGGACTCTGATAACATGACCATACACACATCTTTAAACAAATTTATTTTCCTTTTGTCAAACTTTATTTTCCAAAAGGCCATTTACACATCATATATTTTGTTTGTTTTCATATTCTGTTATATGCATATTAAATTGTTTGTTGTTTAATGTTCGTTGTGTTCTATTCCATTTCTTTCACGCGATTGTAAAGTTTTGTGTTGTATTTGTGGTGGGAATAATTTAGAGAGCAGTCTACTGAAATAACCAAATTACATACTCCCCCCACACCAGCACCAGCTTAAAACAGCAACTGTTCCTGCGCAACCAAGCAACAGCACCAACTGCAGACCAGCACCAGCTTAAACCAGCAGTCCTTGTGGTGATTGTATTTTCTCGGTGTTATAAAATGATTTTAGGGCGCGAGAACTTCGTCCCCTATGATGATATTGCCTGAGTTTTTCCATACATATGCTGAGGTAAATGTCTATCCATTGCCAGTACCGTGTTATTTTATTTCTATTTTGCTATGATGGTATCAGTGTATGAGAAATCGAGCTCAATTCAAAAAATATGCTAGGTTTTAGGTCTTGAATTATAACAACCAACACTCGAAAAGTTAACAAATTTATCCGAATGTTAGTTGCCATAAAGTACAATTCTACCTAAATCGAGTAAACTTTATCTCTGCCCAATCCAAGAAATTATCTAGCTGTAACTGTCATGCCGAGCGAAGGGGAGAGAAATGTATAAAAAATAAAGGAGATAAAAAAAGGAGATGGAAAAGCTAATTTTGTTACCTGAAAGAAAAGTGTCTATATTTCTTAAAAACAAAAACAACTAGTTCCCACAACGTAATCTATTTCAAGAGAAATAAACTTTACAAAATCTTGCTTTACATATTTTCCCTTATGCTTGTCGAAAACATTGAATAAGGTAACAAAATAGCATACATTCAAGTAACGACTATATCATAACAAAAAAAAGAAGGGTATAAAGAAATATAACGACATACTTGCTCGAAGCCATCCCATCAACCACCAGTCAGTTTAACTTTTGTTAATGATAAAATATCTTTCTTTGGTATTTTATGTCAAAATTCATTTAGAAACCAATTTTTAGAGTTTATTCTTCTTCTCGGCGTCTCCTTCTTGTGTGGAATCAACCTGGACAACCGTGTTCTTCTAGTTTCCTGTGTAGACTTGTTGAAAACAAAGTTTACTATTTCTTTAAGCAAACTTCGAATAGACCACTACTTCATCCCCTTAGATGAATATCTTTCCATTTCAACTTCAGTTTTCTTCTGTTGAGCCTTCGGAGGCTTTTACCACATTTTCTGACCCATCTAACAGATTCCTTTGTCGGCAAAAGTCCAATAATACCGCCTCCAGACCTTAGACTCAACTTTCTTTTGAAGGGGACAGTATACCAAAACCACAAACAGCCTGCAGTAGGTTTATTGTTTCAAGAAGTAACAATAAAAACCCTATTAAGAAAAGAGGCTAAATAGGCCTATTTTATTCAAGCTACTTTGCTTAAAAAAACTGCCTAAAGTCTAAGGCGAATTAACTAGTGTTCACCAGGCAAAAGGAGCGAGCCAGACAGAGACTTCTGCTCGTGCTGAAAAAAATCAAAAGAAGCGGGAGAACCCTGTTGGGTTTCACTTAAATAACGGTAAGGGCGGGAGCTAACAACACAACTTCAAAACAGCCAATCAGATTCAAGCGGACATTAACTGCCGAATTTACAATTTTCAGCAAGTTTTCTTGTATGCATACTATATCTATCTTATGTTCTGTCGAAGACGCTGTCAGTCCCGGTAGTTGGCCTATTCTATTTAACTTTCTAACGTTAAGTGTTGCTATGTGTGCTGTGTTTTTACACTTAAGTAATTATTGTTTGTGTTTGAGTTCCCTAGCTGATTTTTAGAACACTGGGGCTTGAGCTCCGACCTCAGCAGAACGCGCACTTTAATTGCCCGCGCGAAGAGCGATGCGATTTAGTCATATAGTTTGAGTGAGAGTCATGGTTATGTTTTGATGGGCGTATTTTTTATTACCTCATCAATAGACGCCCACCCTTATGGATGAGTAGCAGTAGTTTCCTGACTGAACAATTTGATCCTGGCCATTGACATGTGGGGTCCTTCCACCCAGCATCAGGTGAAGCGCGTCGTTGACCCGACGTTGGGTCATCCGCCTTAATTTACATCCAGTTTAGTAAAATACAAATCAATCATTTAGAGAACGGAGAAATTTTAATAATAATAATAATAATAATAATAATAACTGCAGCTATAATTTTTTTTTAAATTATATATATATATAAAAGAAGAGTTTTAAAAAAGAAAAACAAAAGAAAAGAAAAAAATAAGCAAAAATAAACTACTGGTCACTCACAAAAGATTTTGCAGTATTGGATGAAAGTTTAGTTGCCATTTGGCGATCAGATTTGTTTTCACACAATTGTAAAGTCTGTAATGCTAACACTCAAAAATTTAAGAAGGCACAAAGTGAACTAACACATACCAAAAAGAACAAATAGAATACATTCAAGGTTAAATCAATAAAATTAGAAATTCAGTGGAAGATAGACAATCTCGAATAGCGTGACAGACAGTAAATAAAGTGAGTAAAAAGAAGAGCACCTCGAAAGCTAAACTAAAAGCTGCCAGCCAATTAGAACGAATACACATGTGAAAAGAACATTTCAAGAATCTGCTGGGGAAATCTCCAAAGTTACAGATAAACTAATCACGAAAATTATTGATAATCATGTAAACATCAAACTAAAACAGTTTACTCAAGAACTAAAATTAAAAACAGGAAAGCTTCCGGTCTTGATGAAATACCATCAGAAGTATAGAAGACCAGGAAATTCGACAACCTACTGCTCCGATACTGCAATGCCGAATATATCCGGAACACAAAAGAGAGATGGAAAAAAGGCTACATCCACCCTTTCCCTAAGAAAGGTGACCACAGAATTACCCAGAACTACCAAGGTATAACCCTTACTTCCCTAGCAGTTAAGATTTATAATGCTCTGCCACTCAACTTCATCGGACTAGAAATTGAGAAAATTCTTTGGAAGAATCAAAATGGCTTTTGGAGAAACCGATCCACAACATCACAGTTTCTGACAATAGGTCGAATTTTAGGCGTTCGTGCAAAAAGAAAACCTCGAAGTGAAACTCTTATTTGTAGATTTCTCCAAGGTATTTAACTCCATACCCAGAGAGAAGATGGAGCAAATACTTTTAGCCTATGGTCTCCCCAAAGAAGTTATCACAGCCATAATGATGCTCTATGAAAACATGAAAATAAAAGTTCGCTCACCAGATGGAGACAAACTTCTTTGACATTGTTGCTCGTGTTCTGCAAGGGTATACATTAGCCCCATATCTGTTCATAATTTGCTTAGACTATGTACTTCGAACCTCGATTGATCCAATGAAAAAAAAAATGACTTTACACTAAAAAAAAAAGGAAGAAGCAGACGATACCCCGTAGAGACTATTACGGACGCAGACTAACCAGATGACATAGTGATTTGGTCTATTTGTCTGAGTTCCTCACTTATCCATTTTATAAATGGACCAGAGTATCTGACATTGGTGTGTGAGGGGGAGGTGTCACTCGTGTTTATTCCTCAGATCAGATCTTTGCTGCAGAGTTTTCTTGTTCTTCTAAGGCACTCATTTTTCTTTTTTCCCCTCTATTTAATTGTGTCTACTTCCAACATTCCCAAGCACTTGCAATTTTCTTTTTCTCCAAAAGTTCTGACGCTTTTCTGATTTCGTATTTCTATTCTTTCCGTTGTTTCTCTTTTCCTTTTTTCTTCATTCATTATTGTAATTAGGGACGCTGGGTGATTGTTTTAGTAATAAGTTGTTTCCTGGCTAGATTTACAGGTTGACCACAGGACGGTGAAAAAGGAGGGACATATGTGAAAAAGAGATTTGGGGTAGTCACAGAGACAGCGAAAGAGAGAGAAAAGCTATAAGGGAGAAACGAATGACAAGGTCTAGGTCAGGATAGCAGCGGATGCCCGGATGAAAATAGAAATGTATCAGCAGCCAATCGTCGACGGGTTTTGATGGGCAGACAGAAACCCAAAGAGAGAAGCCATTCAAGGGGACGCAGGATAAAAAACAGGAAAAGAAAGTTAGTTGAGGATGAGACGCGACGTAGTGAGAACGGCCGAAAATTACGGCACCCATTTTGGGTGGGCTCTACGAAGAGGTGCTACACCTGCTGCAAAATGGTGAAGAGGGAAACAGCGAGAAAACACGTGCGAGAACTACAACAGAAAACGAGAAAGATAATATTAAGATCTGTGTCTGCTCTCTATCCCCTTTCTCACGATGGTTTATATCTCTCGGTCTATCTAAAGCGGTTGACTCTGTTTTCTCTCTCTTCAGTGACTACGAATGGAGGGTAGTTGCAAATAAACTTTCGTATTAGTGAACTAAGATGGTGTTTTGTGTGTCCGTCACTTTTTTCACACCAAAGTTAACACGGGAATCTGACTGAAACTTAAGGCATTGAACCGTTAGAACCGTGGTGGTACAAATGTCTATGGAGTGCCGTAGTGCTACAAGAGTCTATTGAGAACCGGGGTGCTGCAAGTATTTATTTAGTGACGTTGTGTTACAAACGTTGTGTTACAAACGTCTGTTTGAGAACTGTAGCGTCACATAATCAGCATTGCACAATTTTTGTGTCTGAAATTCCATTCCTATATCCTGGCTTTATATTATCATGGTTTCTATAAGTATTTCATATTTTTGACAAGTATCCTTATATCATTCATATACTTAATGTGTTTTTTCTTTGCTAGTGACTTCGTAAATTTGTAGTCCCTGGTGTATTTCCTAAGTATATAACTAAGTGCCATCATTGCTATAACGGACACCATTGGTGAGAACAAGTCTCCCCGGAAGATGACTCTTCGGATTTTTACCTCCGCATGGGTTTATTCTCCTGCTATTAATTCCATTTTCCAGTTTTACATGACATTTATGATGAAGTTTATGATTTTATCGGATTGTACCGTCTTCAATGACATGAATCCGTTTCGGGGAAACGCATCCATTGCCTCTCCAATGAACTAAATGCCTTTCGGCCATTAAGACTCTGAAGTAAAGTTATGGGTAGTCAACAGGTTTATTAATCGCCGAGTAAAAGTAAAACTGAAAAGAAATAACATTCAGTTTAACAATATACAAAAACGTTGGCCGGAAGCCTAATATAACTTAATGAAGTGAGGGTTAAATAAACTCTGAGTAGCAGACAGTTTCCTGATAAAAGAGAGTTATTCAAAATGTAAAAAACAACGCTAGAAAGTGAAGAATAGGAATTCCATTCAAATAATAGCCGTGTTAAAGAACGAAGCAAAATTAACGATAACACATGCTAAAAATGGATACTAGTAAATAAAGTACACTTTAAGTGTAGAAAGGCAATATTTCTTACCGACGATGCTCAAAATATCGGACATTAGGAAGAATTAATATAGTGGCCGCATAGTGCGATGCCCTGGTTCTTTTACTTAAGGAATGAAGCGTTGAAGTTATCTCCCGAGAACGAAACTAAGATTGTTCCCTGAAATGCAAGGGGTAGCTTAAGGAGATTAACAATTGAGAATATTATGTATTGTGTAACGGATATTTCTGCGGAACCATATCATAGGTGTTGTTGTAGTTGATTCATGCCATGGCTACATTTCTCCAACTTGTTTTAATCTCCTTCAGGACATACGGATCTACATAGTGTAGGCTATCTGTTTTTGCTCCCTTGCGACACCCTTTCTGTTCTTCCGGAAATAGTCCGCAGCATACAAGTGAGTTGTTGTTGTTGTTATTGTTAACTTTTACAGTCTGACCAATAATGAAAGGAGTAGGAAAATTCAAGCATTTAGAAGAGAGAAAAAATATTTTGTTCTTAAAAATTCGCAGACAGTTTAGTTTTTTGTTTTATGGGAATGACTTTTTTTTTAGTTCGTACCGTTTTATTTTTATTTAGTACTTAATTTTCTCTTGTTTCTTTATGCTTTTTAAAATTTTAGGTCGCGTTCTCACTGAGAAGGAACTCAAAATCGCCAAACGGTTGTGTTTTTGTCATATATATATATATATATATATATATGGGAGGGGTGATGGTTAGGCTGTGTCTTTGAATATCTGCGTCGAAAAGTTATTGGATGTAATCACTGCTGTCAAAGATTGCGTTAAAAATGTTCGTAGTCAATGGTGTGTTTTAAGCTGCCTATTCACCCTGTAGCAGAAAGAATTTCAAATCATTATTTAGCGCGTTAATTATTTCGACCGTTGTGGTCTCGACCTCATATTTTCACCCAATGAGGATGATTTATCCCATTCTGCCTGGATAACTTTTCCGAGCAATATAAAAGTCGGTGTAAACGCACTTTCACTCTCTTTTTCACAGACTATTCTTGACGATTCCAGCAACAGTAACAGACCATCACAACTTGAGATGAGCACATTCAACTTTTGGGCTAGTGTTCCTTTAGGAGTTCATTATTTCATCATTCATTCCTCCTAGACCCACTGGTCCTTGAAACATCAGGTTAGACGTTTAATTCCAGCTCTATCATTTGCAACTGTTTTCTTCTATGTACGAACTCATAGTACGAGGGCTATCTTTCTGGCTGTCATTAAACTTCTTGAAACTCATCAATATTTTCTCGTCTTCATTCCCGTATTTCCTTTCTTCTTAATGTAACAGGGCAGACTACAATTTGCCTTTTTGCTAAAACTCTCTCGATCAAATCTCCTGACGATGACTGCTGAAGACGTCAACAGCACATGACTTGTTACATTTCATTTGAGGTCAATTGCACTAGCAAAGATCCAAGATTTACGCCATTGTCCATCTGAGACTATCCGGAATATCATATATCAAAGAAAATGGCTGGGAGTAAGGATTTGTATATTTTAACCTCTTCATTATAGATCAAAGAAAATGGCTGGGAGTAAGGATTTGTATATTCTAACCTCTTCATCATAGATCAGAGAAAGAGGCTGGGAGTAAGGATTTGTATATTTTAACCTCTTCATCATAGATCAAAGAAAATGGCTGGGAGTAAGGATTTGTATATTTTAACCTCTTCATCATAGATCAAAGAAAATGGCTGGGAGTAAGGATTTGTATATTTTAACCTCTTCATCATATATCAAAGAAAATGGCTGGGAGTAAGGATTTGTATATTTTAACCTCTTCATCATAGATCAAAGAAAATGGCTGGGAGTAAGGATTTGTATATTTTAACCTCTTCATCATATATCAAAGAAAATGGCTGGGAGTAAGGATTTGTATATTTTAACCTCTTCATCATATATCAAAGAAAATGGCGGGGAGTAAGGATTTGTATATTTTAACCTCTTCATCATAGATCAAAGAAAATGGCTGGGAGTAAGGATTTGTATATTTTAACCTCTTCATCATAGATCAAAGAAAATGGCTGGGAGTAAGGATTTGTATATTTTAACCTCTTCGTCATAGATCAAAGAAAATGGCTGGGAGTAAGGATTTGTATATTTTAACCTCTTCATCATAGATCAAAGAAAATGGCTGGGAGTAAGGATTTGTATATTTTAACCTCTTCATCATAGATCAAAGAAAATGGCTGGGAGTAAGGATTTGTATATTTTAACCTCTTCATCATAGATCACAGAAAATGGCTGGGAGTAAGGATTTGTATATTTTAACCCCTTCATCATAGATCAAAGAAAATGGCTGGGAGTAAGGATTTGTATATTTTAACCTCTTCATCATAGATCAAAGAAAATGGCTGGGAGTAAGGATTTGTATATTTTAACCTCTTCATCATAGATCAAAGAAAATGGCTGGGAGTAAGGATTTGTATATTTTAACCTCTTCATCATAGATCAAAGAAAATGGCTGGGAGTAAGGATTTGTATATTTTAACCTCTTCATCATAGATCACAGAAAATGGCTGGGAGTAAGGATTTGTATATTTTAACCTCTTCATCATAGATCAAAGAAAATGGCTGGGAGTAAGGATTTGTATATTTTAACCTCTTCATCATAGATCAAAGAAAATGGCTGGGAGTAAGGATTTGTATATTTTAACCTCTTCATCATAGATCAAAGAAAATGGCTGGGAGTAAGGATTTGTATATTTTAACCTCTTCATCATAGATCAAAGAAAATGGCTGGGAGTAAGGATTTGTATATTTTAACCTCTTCATCATATATCAAAGAAAATGGCTGGGAGTAAGGATTTGTATATTTTAACCTCTTCATCATATATCAAAGAAAATGGCTGGGAGTAAGGATTTGTATATTTTAACCTCTTCATCATATATCAAAGAAAATGGCGGGGAGTAAGGTTTTGTATATTTTAACCTCTTCATCATATATCAAAGAAAATGGCTGGGAGTAAGGATTTGTATATTTTCACCTCTTCATCATAGATCAAAGAAAATGGCTGGGAGTAAGGATTTGTATATTTTAACCTGTTCATCATAGATCAAAGAAAATGGCTGGGAGTAAGGATTTGTATATTTTAACCTCTTCATCATAGATCAAAGAAAGAGGCTGGGAGTAAGGATTTGTATATTTTAACCTCTTCATCATAGATCAAAGAAAATGGCTGGGAGTAAGGATTTGTATATTTTAACCTCTTCATCATAGATCAAAGAAAATGGCTGGGAGTAAGGATTTGTATATTTTAACCTCTTCATCATAGATCAAAGAAAATGGCTGGGAGTAAGGATTTGTATATTTTAACCTCTTCATCATAGATCAAAGAAAATGGCTGGGAGTAAGGATTTGTATATTTTAACCTCTTCATCATAGATCAAAGAAAATGGCTGGGAGTAAGGATTTGTATATTTTAACCTCTTCATCATAGATCAAAGAAAATGGCTGGGAGTAAGGATTTGTATATTTTAACCTCTTCATCATAGATCAAAGAAAATGGCTGGGAGTAAGGATTTGTATATTTTAACCTCTTCATCATAGATCAAAGAAAATGGCTGGGAGTAAGGATTTGTATATTTTAACCTCTTCATCATAGATCAAAGAAGATGGCTGGGAGTAAGGATTTGTATATTTTAACCTCTTCATCATAGATCAAAGAAAATGGCTGGGAGTAAGGATTTGTATATTTTAACCTCTTCATCATAGATCAAAGAAAATGGCTGGGAGTAAGGATTTGTATATTTCAACCTCTTCTTCATATATCAAAGAAAGGAGAGAAAGGAGATGATATATAGAGAGGTAGCTATTAAGAGGTAGATTGATTTCATTTTACTTGCATAGATATCTTCTTTTTTTTTTTCTTTTAAAGTTTTCACCATATATTTTTTTCATAAATATATTATTTTACATATTAAAAAAATATATATTTTGTAATATATATCATAAAGTGAATGTACATTGTAGAACTGGCCTCGGGCGCTAAATATTCTGTTGCCAGTCCTGACGTACGACAGGTAAAACGTTTGCACACGGAATATCCAATAACACCACATTTAGACGTAAACGTCAAAAACTTTTTTTTTTTTAATATTCTGAAAGTTTTTTTAATTAACTTTGCCATAAAAATAATGGCTACTATTAATGTGTGTTTATATATTGGAAGAGTTGTTGGGTGTCGATGTAGATGTGATGGTCCAGGTGTGATAAACAAATAGTGTTTATAAATTAAAAATATCGTTATAGGCAATTAGAACTGGCGTCAGAAAGTTTGTAACATTCAAAATGGCGGCTACAATATATGGTTCTGTGTATATCGTTTACTTCAAAAGGTTTGGTTTCAGAGTTACTGTTTGTGTGTTTTTGTTTTATTTGATAAATTCTAAAATGATATTTTATCTTTTTACAATCATGCAAACTAAAGATCGGTAGTATAGAATAAAAAAGCATTTACAGATTAATTGAATGCTGTTTAATTTGCCAAAAATCTTTGCAGAACAATGAACTATTGGTAAAAGATAGTGGCAAGTTTATATATTGGCTATTATAGGCCGCAGCCCGGTGGCTCCAAGACCTAATGGTCTAGGATCCTTGATAAAAACAAAGAATGGCTGTAGCCCGGTGGCTCCAAGGCCTAATGGTCTAGGATCCTTGATAAAAACAAAGATATAAATATATAAAAACAGAGATTTGTTTGTTTTCAGATTTAATGGCGGTCCTTTGAATTAATTTGAAACAATTTAAAATATTTGGGCTCCTCTAATTGGAGTGAGTCTTTTAGATTTTTATGCACCTTTTTTGTATACAAATAAATTTTTATGAAGACTTTTTAGTTTTGAAAAATTTTGTCAACTTTGCTCAATTATTGCTCACTTTTCTACTTTATTGAACACCAAGATGTAATAAGTACAAAATTGCTCAATATTAAACAAAAAAGGGAAATACAAGATAAAAAAATTTAAAAAGGAAAACTTTGTAAACGGTAGGAGATGAACATATATAATGAATAGGTTCCAAATTCGATTTGCCCAGGGGCCTCTTTAGGTAACAGGTGCTTTCACTAATTCTTCACTTTGATTTTCTAGACCAATTAAAAAAATAAATTATAATCCCTTCTTGAACTCATTAATTTAATAACTTCATTTGTTCTATAATCCTTACACTCATTTATAGACCTAAGTTGATTAATTTCAAATCAATATAACCGTTATAACATTTTGAATATTTAAAAAAAGAAGGAAAAGAAAAGAAAAAGAGAAAAAAAGAAGAAAAAGAAAAGAAAAAGAGAAAGAGGTTTTGATTGATCCCATTTATTTGTACTTGTTCTAGTTTACAAGTCAGCTGAGTGACACGTGACCAATCATCACCTGTCTTCCGGTGATACTTCTCATGTTGTCGTTAACGCTTCCAATTTCCCAGGGATTAAAATATTTTGAGGGTCGGCAATAACTATTGATCTTAACCACCTAACTGTTAACGGTCATGCGACCCAATAAAGCAGACTGAGAGAGAGAGAGAGAAAGAGAGAGAGAGAGAGAGAGAGTGTGTGTGTGTGTGTGTGTGTGAATAGAGTGAAGAAGAGAAAAAAGAAACGATTAATGATAATTTCAAATTGCTGAGATCTCACATTGTTAGTTTATGTATTTCACCCAGCTTAAAATAACCTTTTAAAAGTTTTATCCGGTTTTATGCAAACAAGACAATTGTACTTTTACTATTTCAGTGGTGCAGTAAACTGACTGACTGAATTTATTAAAAACTCTTCCTTTTGCACCTGCCATAAACTTCTTTCTTTTTTCGAGTTCAAAATAGCTTCTTCTTTTTTTTTTTTTTTTTTTTTTTTTCGTCCTAAATACTGTAACACTTTTAGTTTAGCTCGTTCGCTAATTCATTCATTTCTATATTTTATCTAATTCCAGTCGTAAACAACCAATTTTATTGCTGTTGCTATTTAAACAGCTTTTTTACACAAATGAACAAATTTTATTTTGTCTTCTTTCAACCTATAATGGAATTTCCAGAATCTTAATTTTTTCTAATCTTTTTTTATTTATTTATATCTTTATAAGTATAATGAACAATCACAAATAGAGGCACTTAATATCAAAATTATTCACATCGTCATTAGTATACTGGCGATCCAAGTATTTCGGGTTGCAGAACAGCTCGACTTATGACGCTGATACATGACGCAGGATATGACACAAGGTCAATTTTTAAGCGGAGTTTAACAGGTTTGAATTCAGAGTTTTCCTTCTCCTAGACTAGTTGCCTTACCAAGGCTGAAGAACCTAGTCTGTCCTACTATTTACCCATAGCTGGAGGGAGAATAATTGGATTCATACCTTTCCCAAGGGTATTAGTGCTATGTGAAATGCAATCAGTCTCGTCCAGGATTTGAACTCGCGTCGCCGTGTCCATTTTCTACGACGATAACGGGCACCTCCAAGACTTATGACGCTGATAGTCTCCAAAAGTTAGCAATACTTAAAAGTGAAGTACACATATTTTGAAAATAAACACTTTGTTCCTAATGCTGAGTTACAAACCTGTTGTTGAAATCAACTCTGTACGAAGCAGAATTATATAATGATAATAAAACTGAAAGAATGTGAAAAGAAGGATAAGTACCACGACCTTGCTAGAGAATTGAAAAAGCTGTGGAACATGAAAGTGACGATTGTACTAATTGTGACTGGTGCTTTTGGCACAATAACTAAAGGATAATTAAAAAGCCTGGCGGACTTGGAAGTTGGCGGACAGGTAGAGACTATCCAAATGACAGCATTGCTGAGAACGGCCAGAATACCGAGAAGAGTCATGGAGACTTGAGAAGAACTTGATGTCACTCAAACTCCAGTGAAAAACCATCAGCCAATACTGATGTGAAAAACTCTAAAAGAGTAAATAATAATAATAATAATAATAATAATGCAGGCTATGTGGTGACAGAGACGAAACGATCAATCACATAATAAGCGAATGCAGCAAATTAGCACAGAAGGAGTACAAGAGTAGACACGACTGAGTGGGCAAGGTGATCCACTGGGAAATGTGCAAGAAATTTAAATTTGACCATACGAACAAATGGTATATGCACAACCCAGTTCCTGTCCTAGAAAATGAAACACATAAACTCCTATGGGACTTTGACATACACACAGATCATCTAATCTCGGCCAGAAGACCAGACCTTATAATAATCAACAAAAAAAAAAAGAGAATATGCAAAATTGTCGACTTTGCTGTCTCGGCTGACCACAGAATAAAACTGAAAGAATGCGAAAAGAAGGATAAGTACCTCGACCTTGCTAGAGAATTGAAAAAAACTATGAAACATGAGGGTGACGATTGTACCAATTGTGATTGGTGCTTTTGGCACAGTAACTAAAGGATTATTAAACGGCCTGGAGGAATTGGAAGTTGGCAGACGAGTAGAGACCATCCAAACGACAGCATTATTGAAAACGGCCAGAATACTGAGAAGAGTCCTGGAAACTTTAGGAAACTTGCTGTCACTCAAACTACAGAGAAAAACCATCAGCTAATGCTGATGTGAAAAACTCTCAAGGAGTAAATAATAATCATCTCAACCAGACGACCAGACCTTGTAATAATCAAGAAAAAAAATTGCCGAATTGTGAACTTTGTTGTCCCAGCTGAACACAGAGTAAAATTGAAAGAAAACGAAAAGAAGAATAAGTACCTGGACCTTTGCTAGGGAATTGAAAAAACTGTGGAACATGAAAATGACGATTATACCAATTGTAATTGGTAATCTTTGTATAGTCACCAATGGATTGGTACAGGGACTGGAGAACTTGGAAATATGATGACGAGATCATTCAAATTACAGCACTGTTGAGATCGGTCAGAATACTGAGGAGAGTCCTGGAGAGTTGAGGAAACTTGCTGTCACTCAAACTCCAGTGAGAAACTATCAGCTAACACTGATGCGAATAACTCGAAAGAGAGTTATGATAATAATCGATAAATGAATGCAGCAAACTGGCACAAAGAAGTACAAGAATAGGCTCGACTGGGTGGACAAGGTGATCAACTAGGAATTGTACAAAAAATTGAAACTTCATCATATCAACAAATGATATGAGTACAAGCAAGGAGATATCCTTGAAAATGAAGCGCATAAAATCCTCTTGGACTTTGAGATTCAAACGAATCACCCAATCCAGACCAGATCTAGTTTTAATAAACAAACGATCACACAAATGGATCACCCAAACCAGACCAGAAGCCCAGATTTAGTTTTAATTAACAAGAAAAATAGAATCATCAAGTAGATTTCGCCGTACTAGCAGACAACAAAGTGAAAGTGAAAGAAGATGGAAAGCTGGACAAATACACCTTGCCAGAGAGCTGAAAAAGTTGAAAAACCAATCACAGTCGCGGCCCTTGAAACAACCCCTAAGAACCTGGAAAAGAGACAATAAATTGGAGATTAGAGGAAGAATTAAAACTATTCAGACCACAACATTACTAAAACCGGTCAGGATACTTAAAACATTCCTGGATATCTGCGGAGATTTTCTGTCACTCAGACTCCAGTGAAAAACTATCCGTTACAGCTGATGTGAAGAATAGGAAGAAGAACAAGAGGAAGCCATACATAAAAATTGGTGTCCCTAATTGTTGATCATATAGCATTACGCCCCATCAGTGAAGTGTATCTGGAATACATAAAGATTTGTGTGTGTGTGTGTGTGTGTGTGTGTGTGTGTGTGTGTGTGTGTGTGTGTGTGAAGGAGAGAGAGAGAGAGATAGAGAGAGAGAGAGGTGCTGAATCTAAAAATAAGAGATATTTACTAAAACAAGATGTTCTCTCACTAAAATTACATTCAAATATTCACTTTATTATTTTAGCAAAAAAGATTGCGCTGGAAAAGGTGATGAATTATGATAAGATAAAAATCGACCTCAAAGACAAAAATTAAAATCATTTTACCAGATAATATAAATGATGTATTTATATAAGATAGTAAATGATGAAAACATATTTTAAAAAGTAATATAGGATTTTTTAGGGTTCATTTAGATACCAAAAAATATCTTTTCTGTGTGTGGGAGGAGGAAATAAACATTTATTTCTCGTAAATATCTTGTAAATGTTTTCACAAAGACTCTGGAAGTTGTTGTTTTTCAAAATTCACTCCAAATTAATGTTTAATGAATCAACCTTGAAATGTACTAAAATTATTTCCCCAGAAAATCCCTTCCAAAATTGAAGTGTATCTCTTATATGTGCGTTCAAATAAATTGATAGGAGTTGATACAAAATGTCATTGCGTCATTTATTGTGAAATGTTAGGGAAATCTTTGAAATCTCTTTGAGTAAAGTTGATGACCATAGTCGGGTAAAGTTGATGACCATAGTCGAGGGCGACCAGAAGGCTCCCTTTTCAATAGCTACTACACCGAGGTGTAGGGGAAGGCGCTACTTCATTCCCTGGATTGCTCCACTTTATCCTTGATCTATACCTTATAATGCTGAGTGTTAAGCAAGCCGGCATCAAGTATCATTTTTTGAGTCTTTGGTATGACTCAACTTGGAGATTGAACTCCGGTCTCCCGGACCATTGCAGCAGTCAGATGTCAATTGCAAGATTTGAGAAAATATTCAGAATTCGCTTCTAAGCCTTTTGGCTGGGCCACCTTCGTATGGGCGGTCATTGAACAGCAAGTATAGCACTGGATCTCTTAGTCCAGTTTAAACTATAATCAGGCATCCACGCCGGGACCCATGTTTGGGTCCATGTCCAGCTAGGCTCATCAGGCTTACATTGCACTAAGCGAGCCGATGACCAGCAAAGTCCAGCAGGATTCGAGCCTCGGCTCGAGCCTGACCTTCCCTGCCTCTAACCCCCATTTTAAGCCGATCTTCGAGTCATTGACCTTGTGTCAAGTCCTGTCTGGTGGGAGGCAGAGACAAATACCGCTTCCATATGAACTTAAAGAAAATAACAAGCAGTCAGCGTTATAAACACATGTTTTCTCTCGTTAACTTTCTCTTCATGTCTTTCTCGTGTTTTTCTTCTTGGATATTCCTTTTTCTCTTCTAACCATTCTTATCTTAACTTTTTTTTTTATAATTCTCGTCTTTCTCCTATTGTTTTCTTGGTCTTTCTTCAATCTCTCATTTTGTTTTTCTTGTTTTTCTTTTCTTTCTGTTCGTGGATTTTCGTGTCTCTTCGTGTCTTTCTCTTCTTTCTTTTCTTGTCTGTCTTTTTTCTTCTTTTCTTTCTCTTCTCGTCTTTCTCTTATCAATTCTCGTCGTTATTTTCTTTTCTTTCTCTTGACTTTCTTTGCTTTTCTCTTGTCCTTTTCTTTGTCGTCTTTCATTTCTTGTTTTTCTCTTCTTGCCTTTCTCGTCTCTATCTTTTCTTGCTCAACGCAAAATCTCATTTTTGTTGCAAGTTGATAACAATAGAAACAGATTTATCATGAGACTCCAATGCCATCCAGTGGTCATTTGTAGAATTCTTTAAAAGACAAGGGAGGTAATCTCACAAGTTCACTAGTAATGTTATGTAAGACGAACATGTTAATTATTGCTCAACGGCGACGTGTTAATGTTCCCAATGGTAGTTAACTTGCTATCCACTACTCTCTCTCTCTCTCTCTCTCTCTCTCTCTCTCTCTCTCTCTCTCTCTCTCTTCTTTTAAGATTGTAAAATATCTCTTGCTTTTTATACCATTGAGGGACCTTTTTTGTTTAAACTTCTTATTCCAAAAAATGAAAATGTGTAAAACTACAAAAGTTAAAGATTGCAATGACAAAAACAGTTATTTATAATGAAGCATATCTATTAACTAAAATGTTAAAAGTTCTTTAATTAGAACCTATTGATCATATTTTAATGATTATTTTAGTGTAAATAAAAATCGATTTGTATGTTTTGATATATATATATACTTGGTTGCAATACTTTGGTGTGATAGTTTATAGTGCGTATATCATGTAACTGATGCAGTTCAAGCCGTCGTAGTTACCTGCTGTGGTTGGCAGTATCGTGGTAGTTGATGCGCTGTCATGCTGTCACGCTGTGCCTTGCTTCACTCCATGTGTTATTTGAAAATCGCACAGATGAACGTGCAATGTAATCTACTTCGAGATCTTATACTAAACAAGTTTGAACTGGATCATAACAGAAGCAACCAAAAACATTTGCTGCGCAAAAGCTGAAAGTGTAGCTGTTCACAGTACTGTAACCAGATGGTTTATGAAATTTCGCTACGGTTGCAAGAACTTCGATGATTAGGAAAAGTCAAGTTGGTCTAAAACAGAGGATTCTGAGGTCGTGCCCGGAATCATAGAGGAAAATCTTGCGAGTAGCAATTAGAGAGTATCAGGCGAGCTCGGCATCTCATAGAGCAGTGTAGGTCGTCACTTTCACGACCGGAGCAACTGAATTGTTCTACACGTACAACCAAAATATTTTTAATTTTTCTATTTCATTTTCACATTCCTGATTTTCGATTGCTTTACAGGATTTTCGACAAATGAATAATAACAAATTTTGAGAATTGTAGGAAAAAGGAAAAATAATAAAAAATGGCAGATTTTTATCATTCCTGTTGTAGAGATGCCACTAATATCGTTAAACATATCAAATTTATAAATTAAATATAACTTCTTGAAATTAACTCCAAAATCAAAATGGGAAAGGTATCTCCAGAATCAAACCTCTGCTGGCTTGTAGGTATCTTTTTTGGTGAAAAGTCTAAGAAAAGGTATTCTGAAATAAAACTGCAGTTTGCATAGCCACCATTTATTTTGTTTCGTTTGCCACTGGACAATGTAAACCCAGAGATTGACATTAATGTCGTACAAGTGAATTTCACTATAATCCATCCATCTACACGTCTTACTACCTTATCATTTTTCACATATTTTGTTATGGTTTTTTTTTTTTTTTCGCATGTTGAATTGGTTATTAATCAAAATATTTGAGTTGTAATTTTAGCTATTAGTTGTCAAGATGTGGTTGACATCATCATCAATGTCGTTAAACAAAATTTTATTTTTGTTATTTTTATTTTAAATGATCAGGAAACTTCGATATTTGTTTTTATTAAATGAATTATTATTACTGTAATTAAAATTATAGTCAGCTAAAATAGATTAGCACTTTATGATTATAACCTCTGTCCCTTTAACAATAATCATTACCTTTGCATCCTATTGAAAAGACTTTGTAAACTAAGGTTTTCTTAATTGTTTGAGATGGGGCAGACACGCTTGAATGATTAGAGGGGGAGAGGCACAATATATGTTGAAGTTTCGTCTGTGGCACTTTTCAGACTGGGTTGGTTTGATTGTTGTCCTGTTTTTCTTGATAGTGTGTTTGTTAGTCACGCAATCTGAACGTGAGAATTGAAGACATTTCTTCCACGTCTCGACCGTCACATGTACAAACAAGAATGGTATGCAATACAGAGGCAAGTTTCTTTCATTTATTTATTTATTTATTTATTTATTCATTTTTATTTCTTTATTTATTTATTTTTTTTTTTTTTTCATGTGACTGCTTGAAGAAGATGTTGTGCACGAATGTACATGTCCGTCTACGAACAAAGAAATAAATAATGCATGAAAGAAAGAAGAAAGATTTTCATAAAGGATGAATATTTTATTGATTTGTTGTTTCTCTCTACCCTCCTCTGTATATATCAATACATACATACTACCTTTCTTTCTTTCTTTCTTTCTTTCTTTCTCAACAGAAAAAAAATAATTTTAGAACTTCTTCATCACTCACTTCTCTTTTATATTCATTATTTTCTTTCTTTTTTTCTTACTGTTCTCTTTCGTTCTTTTTTATTCATACTCTCACTGTCTCTTCTGCATTCATTTTTTACCAAATCTCTCTTTTCCTCTTAATACTGCAACACTAACCATACAGAAATGATAGATAGATAGATAGATAGATGTGGTGACTATGGATGTTTCGATTTTCCTCTTATTTCAAACTTTCTTCTCTTATTTCTCTGTCTTTCTTTGCTTTTTTCACATTCCCCCCCCATCTCTCTCTCTCTCTCTCTCTCTCTCTTATTTTTTGTATTGTCTTTTCTCTTCAATTTCCTCTGTTTTAAGCTCCCAACCAACTTTTCTTTCAATTTGATTTCTTTCTTCTATCTCCTTTCTTTGTATCAATTTGTTCCCCCTCCCATTAAATCAAGCTGTTTTTACCGGTGCCAGATACCTGTCTACACTCAGGAGTCACGAAGAAGCTGCAGCAGAGACCCCAGCAATGACTAAGCAGCAGCAACACTTTGAAAGGATCTTGAACGGTCACTAAGCAGCAACAGCAGCAGCCTCGACAAAAGACACGACAAGTTAATTAAACCATACCGTGACAGCTGTACATCAAATGATAATAAAATCTTTATTTATCTTTTACAATCCTCGTCTCTTTTATATTACCTCTCACTCTTTTCTATTAGTGCGAGTGATGGCAGCAAAATATGATGACAAATGTAAAATACCAACCTTCAGTTGTCGGTACTATAACTCCCGCAACAAACACAAAATTCTTTCTGTCAAGTCAATTCCAGAGAAATTGCTTCAACTCAGACTTAGCAGAAACCATATTTATTCTACGATAAATTAATCAGAGGACCAGGCAATGCACGAATTGAATCTGTGCCAGTCTCCGTCTTAATTATTCTAATTATACACATTTATTAACCCAGACACACAATATAAAAAAAACTCTTTAGTTATAAAACCAACGATAATGTTCCAAACAATAACATGTTCCTTTTATTTCGAAAGAATTCTAGGCCATTTAAGATTGTATGTTTTCAAAGAGGCATTCAAGAATTCTTAAATACTATCTTGCTCATCTTCGTTTCGGAACTTTGCCAGTGTTAAAGAAATTTGTTTTTCGCTTTGCTAGTTGAATGATTAAATAAACTGACAGATTACTACTTGAACCAAATGTTTTCTCTCAACAATCCAATAATTGTTGACATGTCGTCATTTTCATTGTTAGTTTAAGATGACACTAAATCATATGACACTAAATTTTGAGGAAACTAAATTCGCACACAAAAAATAAAACGTAAAGAACAAATAAGGACATTTTTTGTTTTGTTTTGTTTTGTTTTTATTTTGTTTTGTTTTCTAATTCTTAAAATACTTTGAGTCGATGTTAATATTTTGCGATAAATCACAAACTGAAAGATTTCCTATTTAACAATTAGAAAAGGGAAATTCCAAAAGGAATTTCTTATGAAGGAGAAAAATGAACTGCATAAAGTATAAGTTTAAAATGAAAACCCGAGTCAATATGGAATCCTCTGCGTTATATATGATATTTCTTTTTCTTCCTTTATTTTATTTTATTTTTTTAATGTTCTTGTTTTAACAAATTCTTTTATTTTCTTTAAAAACATATTATTTGCAACAGAAGAGCATTTTAAAAAATAACATATTGTAACAGAAACAAAAAGCTGATTATCTACGACAGTTGCTTCTAACTTGAATCAAACCAAGAATTGATCTGCTCTTCTTATTATTGTTCATTAACATTTGCAATAAGCAAAACCAAACTGATCACTAATTAGCAAAGAAAAACAGTATTAATAAGCGGAATTTGAATAATTATGAATTTATTAAGATGAGTCAATAGTTTTGCAATATTTTGTTAGTACGTGAAACACAATTCGGCAGCCCCGGGTGTTTTTGCCGAGGTTGTGAATGTGACGAGCCACTTTGAATTGTGATATGCTAAGCTCACCTGATACTCTTTTAGTGCTACTCTCTGAATTTGCCTTTATAGCATGGAACACGACCTCAGAACCCACAGTTTTAGGCTTAACTGACCTTCACTGATCGTCGAGTTTCTTGCAATCCGAGAGAAATTTTATGATTAATCTGGTTACTGCACCTTCACTGTTTCCGCAACAAATATTTTTGGTTGCTTTCGTGACGTTATGGCACAGTTCGAACTGATAGAGCCTAACTTCCTGAATCAGACCATATTTCATATTCATCAGTGCGACTTTCAAATCACACACGAAAGAAAACAATGTACAACGTGTCGACGCACTAACTACCACGATACTACCAACCACAGAGAGTACACACCACAACTTTAATTGCTTTAGTCACATAATATACACACTGAAAACTACCACATACCAAAATATTGCAAAACTTTTTACTCACCTAAGTAGTATAGTGATGCTATGAACTTCTTTAGTGAAATGGCTTTTTTTTGGGGGGGTGATCATTATCTCATTAAGCGCGTGAATTAGTAAGAAGGAATTTTTTAAAAATAAGACTGTATATACGAGGTGCATTCAATAGGTTTCCACTTTTTTTTTTGTACAGGCATTTAAAATTGTCATAGACTCTTGAAAATTCACTATGTTATTGCTATACATCTTATGAGATGACTGACCGATTTTTATAATTTCATGTTCAAATGAACAGCTACAGCAGCAATTGGAATACACCCTACTAAAGACTGATTGTCACAGCTGGTGAATTTCAAAAATGCAATCTGGACGTAAGGACACTTTGGAAGAACGATATACAATAAAATTCTGTTTTAAACTTGGAAAAAATGCCACAGAAACCTATGGAATGCTTCAAACTGCTTTTGGACCATCTTGCATGAATCAAGCAACAGTTTTTGAGTGGCATAAGAGATTCAAGGAAGGCAGGGAGTCTGTGAGGGATGACAAGAAGTGTGGGAGGAGTAAGGAAGTCAATAAACCAGTGTTGATTGGCCAAAGGGTTAGGGTTAGGGTTACTATGTTGAGGTTTTAATGGAGTTCAGGAAGAGATTCCTAGGGAAGAGGCCAACACTCTTCAAATCGGGTCAGTGGCATTTCCATCAGGACAATGCACCAGTCCACAACTCCATCCTTGTCACAGACTATTTAACAAAGATGGGCATCAAGACATTTCCTCACCCTCCCTATAATCCAGACCTTGCTCCCCGTGACTTTTGGTTATTCCCTAAGCTCAGAGGCTGTCGTTATGAGACAATTCAGGAGATGGAAGAGGCTGTGACGAAGGTCATTGACACGCTCTCACAAGAGGACTTCCAGAAGTTATTGGAACGGTACAATAAGTGCATTGCAGCCGGAAGAGATTACTTCAAAGAGGACTAGAGTTTCAATAAAAGTGCCCATACGAAAAATGTCTGGAAACTTATTTAATGACCCTTGTATTTACCCAACCCCTCCACATAAGCAGGGGGCAACGCAATATCAATTTTTAAGAGGAATTTAACAGAATTTATTCAGTTTTCTTTCTACTAGATCGGTTGCCATTGCAAGATTAAAAAGACCAGTCTGCCCTACTAGAGGGGAAATATTTGGATGCATACTTTTACTAAGATTATTAGCGCCATATGAAATGCAAATAGCCTCGTTCAGGATGTGAATACTGATAGCCGAGTTCACTTCCTAAGACGATAACCGTTACACCACGAGCGTCTAAAAAAACAACCTAAATACGATTAAAATCTCGAATTTCACCCTCCTTCACACACACTCTCTCTCTGTCTCTCTCTCTCATATATATATATATATATATATATATTGATTTGGATTTACCTTAAACTTTTCTTGTGAAAATACTAGAAAGATTATTTGTATTTACAATCTTTTTTCCTTTTTAAATGTCTAATATCTAATTATTTCTTTTCAGCTGATCTGGGACGGTCAGTTAAGTGTGTAGGGGTTAACCCCACAATTACAATATGTGCATCATTAAAAACTTCCACTCTCTTTATGACTAAGGATCACTCCCTAGTATTTGTCCTCTCTCTCTCTCTCTCTCTCTCTCTCTGATATAAATCTCAATTCTCATGATTAAGGTCTATTATCTTGCCCTCTGGTAGCTAAGCAAGGGGCCAGATAAAAAAAAATAAAGAATTACCGTTATGATTGATCGCTACATGTTGTATGCGCCTGACACCGTCGAAAACCGGTTGGTGTGATATTGATGTCACATGACATTCAAACACAACTGTTAATAAGTTCGTACAGAAAATGTATTAGGTTCGAAAGAAAGTCTTGTAGATTTTTTTCGGAGACTTACAATTAACTTATATTTAATGACCAATTACAGAGTCAATCAAGATAAATAGATTCCTTCATTCTTCGATGATATAATCCCATCAAGCAGATTTATACCTTATGTATAAAATATTTTTGATCTTAAGGGAAAAATCTCTATGTCGTCTTTCTTTTTTTTAATAATTGATGTATTTTTTCTGATCAGGAAAGGCTTCGTCGGATCATCACATTTTTACAGCAAGATTCAGTAGTGTAGGGTGGATGAAGTAAAATTTCTCATGTGTACGTTTTGTAACGTATGTTTTTACATAGTGATGTAACAGCAACATATCTTTCGATTAATAAGTTGTGTTCACGTTTTCAAAGAACTCATGTAATACTTTCAGTTGACGTCAATATCACGCAGAATTGATTGTTTTCATTACAATTTGATACTTCATAATACGCTTCAAATATCCCACCAAACACATTTGCATAAGCTACTCAGTGTAATTCTAATTTGGGTACAAAAATAGGCTTTTCCTTGGGCTGTAAAACTTATCTCTGGGTATGAGTATTAGGACCCATTTTTCATCACTAGTAATGATCTTTCCTAGAAATGATTCAGTTGTATGCTTTGTCCTTCATGAGGAACAGATGTTGACTTTCTGATTAAATTGGTTGCATTATGTGAAACCCATTGGTCAAGTTTTGACATTATCGAATTCATCGTGAATTATGATTGTTGTGTGTGGTATTGAACTGTTGCGCTATTTTCCATGCTGTTTAGGATTTCCTTCAATCATGATTAGAACTTGATTTTTGGTTAAAGTCGGTCATCTACAACGTGGATAATTCTTGGAGGGTAAAAGATTTCCCAGCTGAAACCAAGAAAATCATCGCTTTCTTAACACTTAAGACTTTTATTTCCGAAAACACTGCAAATATTTCTCGCCACTTGGGAAGCTTTTTAAATTTATTAAACATACAGTGTCTTAAATGGGTTTCATTTAAACTTATTTTAAGAGCAATATCAATAAAACAAATTATTCATTTTGATATGAGATATTCCCATGAAAGAGAAAAAAACAGAAAACTGACTTTTATCTCGCTTCCTTATAAAATTAAACAGTAATTTCAAATTTATAATGGCAAAACAAATGACAGGACTTTCTTTCCAATATGGATAGATCAGTGATAGAGCGTAGGTTAAAACCAGTATTTCGAATGTTGATTTTAACGGCAGGTATTTCCTAATAGGAAAATTGGCGCATACAATCTTTCTATTCCATCACCTCGTTTGGCTTTTGTGCTAAACGTCAACAATAAAGATGGCGCCTTGAGTGGTGTAATGGTTAGCTAGTTAAATTAACAAACCAGCGAGTGAGTTCGAGTCTCATAGGGTGCCCTATTCATACGGCCTAGTACCACATACAAGCAAAAAAAAAAACTTAGTAAATATTTATGATGGGCAGTGAAAGCTTTATCAGGTGAATCTTTTTCTCTCTTTGTTCCTCCCCCCCCAACTCTGCATGTGTCACTCGCTGTTTCTGCCAACTTCACAATTTATTACTGATCGGTGTCCATTATGTCATTCTGTCTGTGTCTGCTTCCTTGTCATTCACTTTTTGTTTCTGCTTACATTCATTCCTGTGTATTTGTCATTCAGTCTCTTTGTCTGCCTACTTGTGCCATTCTGTTTACTGGTACTTCTGTTTGTCTTTGTGTGTACGTTTTTATTGAAATTATCGTCCCTCTCGGTAAAAAAAAAAATTCTTTTTCTTAAAATCAAAAATACCTCAACCGAAATGGTAACAACTAATGTGGATATCTCAAAGCCCCTGGGAAACAGAATCCAAATAGTTCAGATTTTTCTCTTAAGCGGAGAAATTACAAGAAAAACCGAAAAAAAAAAAAAATAAAAACGAGTAAGAACCTCTCGCTTAGAAATACTCAGGGAAAAGAAAGAAAGAAAGAATTCTATAATCAGCAGTAAGATAGAAACTAGACTGAAATATTTCAACAGATAGACACTGGTGTTGAATTTTATTTCAACTCACTCGATGTGACTAAGTCAGTGCGTGTCAGAGAGAGATGGGGGCGCGTGTAAGTTCATACAGGCTTGTATATGTGCATACAATACATATAATAAAAATAGTTTAAACTTAGAAAAAATATATCGCTCATGGCGCGCGTGTGTAGTACAACACAGAATGCCTGTGTAGTATGTACGATTGAGTCAATTCCTAATCTGTGTCGGTTTATCCTAGTGGTCGATAATTATTCTAATACTTCTGTTGTGTTGTGTTGTTTTTATTTAATTTTTTAAGAGATGTCTGAGCGATAGGCTTTTTGGCTCATAGTTGGAATTTGAAAAGAAAATCCTTAGCTTATTTAGCCGTGGTTTCTCGAGGAAAAGAATAATTGCAAATATCTGCCTTTACTGCCCAAAATAAACTGTAAGTCGAGATGCAAACTTCTTTAAGAAGAAAAAAAAATTCACTTATTAAAAAATTCCAACCGATGTATTTTAAAATGCGGTTTTTCTTTATTTTCCCGATTTAAAATTAAACACGAGAATTTAACTAAATGTTAAAAACGAAACACTGTTCTAATTTAATGTTTTTAACGTAAACAGAAATGGCGTTTTTAAAAACAAGTATCCCCTAAAAGGAAACTCGCATCTTTTTATTCTAGAGATTTTATAAATGAATCATTTTAATAGAGAAATTGCAATTCGACAATTTAGAAGAGACAGACCGAAGAATTTCCGTCAGAATAAAAAAAAACAGTAAAAAAGAATTACCACATTAGTATGTTACTAGTTTGTTTTTGTTTGGTTATTACGTTTTGTCGTTTTTGTTTTGTTTTTTTTACTTCTTTCTTAATGGAATTGAAGTTTTGAAATCTCTGTTAAAAGAGGAGAAAAAGATGGTAATGTTAGCATCAGGTGACGAACGCTACCTTATATGGTAAGGATGGAGGCGCCGGGAGCTGGGAGCCCCAGTTATCAGCCAATCAGATTTCAGAATACGGCCAAGCCTCCCACCCATACCAAGCTTTTCGTTTTCCTTTACTGCATTCCACGTTTAAAAATGTCGATTAACATCCGAACTGAAAATGTCGATTATAATAACAACAAAAAGGTAGAAATTAAATTTTACCTCGTCATCTAGTTATGGCTACGCTTTAATTTTAAACTTTTTTCTGTTTGGTTTTCACTTCATATATACATATTTTACAGCAAAGCAAAAATAAAACCTGATAATGATATCGTAATGAGGACAAACCCGTAATTAATTTTTCCCTGAATGGGGGACACACTTGGCATAGCATAAAACTGAAATGGTAGATTATTTAATTAGATAAAAAAAGGTAATTGGAGTGGGTAGGGAATCTAATGAAACTAAAAAAAGAAAAAAAAAAAAAAAAAAAAAAGAAAGACAGACACTTAAAAAGAAGAAAGGAATCTGGGTTAACTTGAAATTAAAATCTAAATCTTAAAATGGGGAGAAAATATTCTTTACTTAAATTCCTTTCTCACTTCACGACTATCTCTTCTTTCTTGAATGGTCGAAAAATAATCTTGATACTCCATTTCTCTATATAAAAGTGTTGTATTAGTTGAGGAATAGAGAAAAGTACACAGGGCGGAAAGAAATCATACTCCATGATTGAAAAGTTCGTTACAACCCCAACTAAAATATTTTACTAATAATTTCAATTCGACAACGTCCCACCCGTTTTTGAGGTAAACAGTCAGTGCAGCTTCCTCCACCCCAAAAATATTCTTACAAACAAAACACGAACAGGACTAATGCCCTTTTTTTCTTTTTTTCTAAATGTTAATCTATCTTTTCCAACAATTTGTCGCCTTAAAGAAAAAAAAACAAAAAACCCGCAATCCTCTTGTTTACTTCGGCTCATTATGACTTTGATATTTTAAAACTTGTCGGCATTTTATTTATTCAGAGGTTGGAGGAAAATAATCAGGATATCAAAATTAAAAAAAAAACCCAAAAAAACGCAGCTGCTAAAACTTTTTTTTTCTTCCAGGATTGGTTAATTATTAGATTTTAATAAGATTCTTGCTAATTAAAGCAATTAAATATTAGATTTCTTTTAAGAGACATTTTCCACAAGGTTCTAGAGACAGATATTTTTTGATAATTTGTTGTCATGCCCCCACCCAATCTTAATCCTTTTGTTATTTTAACTCCCTTAATAAAAGTGAAGGTAAATGATTTTTAAAAGATAATTCCGTTAAAAATTAGATTGTGTTCACATTTTTTTTAATAACAGTTTGTCTATTTGTTCGTACGGATGCCTTATTTTTGAAGTTTAGAAAATAGTGAAATGAGGTACAATATTACTCTTCTTGGTATTTTTTTATAGCTTCATCTTAGGATGCGGTTAATGAAAGAGAAAGATTTTTTTTCTTTTTAGATGTTTAAAATTGACATCTACTCACATGTGACTGGGATTTTGTACAGAATAAATAATTTGACAAATTAGATAAAATTTATTTCATATGAATAATACTTTTTTTTGGGGGGGGGGGTGCAGTTATTAAGTGTGTGGTTTTTCAAAGGACGATATTTTTTTATGGAGGACCAACAGAGAAGCAATATAAAAAGCATCACATGGGAGATAACCCTTTTCCGGAAATTTATTAACATTAAAAAACAAGGATTATGATTTTGATCATCCATACTTTATAAAAAAAAAAAAAAGAATGCGTCATTTTGAATTAACAAAATTTTGTTGATGCCTAGAAAATATGATATTTATCCGGAATATATAATTAAGAAAATGTCTGCCGTAATGTACAAAAAAAATTATCGAGAAATGTAATACATTCATCATTTAGATAGGACTAAGTTTCAATGAATTTCATTTTTTTTTTCTCACCCAAACACAAAGATGGGGACTTAGAGTTGATAGTGGGCATATTTTTCAGACTAAAATCTATCTATTCAGAAATAAAATAACTAAATGTATAATGAATGCGTTTTTTTCTTGGGGGGGGGGGTATGGGATTACATTAGTAGAGATATTTCCACTCAAATTCTCAATAAATACTAAAAATACAGAATTCAGTAGAAAAAATTGTTTTTAAAGAAAAGCACATAACATCTATAAAATTATTTGGTTTTAATTTTCAGTGATAAAGTGATCACAAGACTTGGTAAATATATCATTTCTTGAATTATATGGACTTAAAAAGGTGATATTTCTAGTAGTGACTGAATTTCGGAAGTTTGAATTGAAAATACTATCAAGAATTTCAAATAGATTTTACAATATCAAATGTAAAAAAAAAAAAAAAAAAAAAATCAACATGAATTATCAGTTTATGATCAGCAAGAGTTTCCCCACCACCAAGTTGAAATGTTTCTTTAATTGGTGTTCTGGAGTTCAATCCAAGGTCAAATCATACCAAAAACGTAAAAAAAAAAAAAAAAAAAAGAGGTACTTAATGCTGCCTTGCTCAATACTCAGCATTTTAAAAGGTACAGATCAACTGGAGTAATCTAGAGAAAGGAGTAGCACCCTCCCTTACACCTCAGTGTAGTAGCTAATGAAAAGGAAGCCTTTGGGTCACCCACTTTACTTTTTACAGAATCCAATAACTTTCAGTTATTCTGTTAAAACTAACATTTTCTATTATCATGAGTTTTCATTTTTTTTTTAGATAAGACACCTTGCCTAAAATATTCCCAATGAGTAATTGGATCAGAAAAAACACTTTAAACCTTTTCTAAAATATTTGTGGAAAAGGGTTTTTAATTTTATCAAAAAGGTAATTCATGTAAATTTTGGATGCATAAGTTAAATCCTTTTTAAACCCCTTAAAATCATAAAACTGTAGTCATGAAATCTCTAAAACCTCATTTTTAAAAAGTTAAGGATCTACTAACCTGAGCTTAATTTAGTAGGTCAGAAGTGTGGGGCACCTAGTGAGAATTAAACTCATTAAAATGAGCTGTTAGCCTAGTTTGCTAACCATAACAAATATCCCTAATTTATTGGTAGTCAAGGAAAAAGGTAGATCATTTCTATCTTGATCAATTTACAAGGATGGAAATCGACACACACTGAAAGTAAATGCTTTCAAATTGACGATATCTAACATTGAACATTTTAAAAATAAAATCCAAATGAATTGACACCTTTTTCCATTCATATCAAAGATTTCTTTTTGAGCTCATTTCTTTGAGAAAAAAATATCTTAGGCTTTTGTTGTGTAAAACTTGTCAGAATTCAAATTTTGTTGATTAGTTTGATTTATTGGCATATCAACCCTTCATGGTTATTTGATGTCTCTTCCTTTTTATGCATTAAGGTTGCATTTTTAAAAGGGGGTGGAAAGCTCATTCGTTTGCAGCTAAATGGTTTCAAGTATTGATATCAAACACTAATAGTTCAATTGCCATAGTTAAATGGTATCAAGTACAGTAAATAAACAGTTCAGTTCTATTTGACTTATAGGTGGGACCCTCACACTCCAGGTGAACCTGTGAGTAATGGTGATGAAGGAGTACTTCACTTTGCCCTGAATTCTGGGACCAAATCCTCACCATCAGATTAGTGTCATATCCAGGACACTTGTTGAAGGGTGGCTCTTAGTCCTCTGCAGAGATGCAGTCCAACTGGGCTGATTGTAAATTATATTTTTAGCATATCTCAGATTGAATGTATATTTTATAAAATATTGATAAAAGGGGCTGTAAAAATATCTTATTCCCACTATAAGATCATTATCAGTTACATTAACAACAAAATATGCAACAAAACTCAGACATTTAAATTGTGTAGAAATAGAAAAAATTTGGATTCGGTTTTATTTCTCCAGTTATTTAGCTCAAAATAAAAACTTTAAGGCTAAAATCTTATAAGCAAGATCTTTAGTCAGTGAAAAAAATCATTTATTTTAATTTGTGTAAGTGATCAATAAAGGCAATTAGAGTAACAGGATATTAATTTGAATAATTCTGTCAATTGTGAGTTTACTTAAAACTGCTTGTTTAAATAAACTAAAAGAGAAATCATTACCTCTAGCTTTTTCATCTATAAAATTAGAATATGAGAAGAATTTAACAACACTTTATATGAAGAGTTTCCAGTTCACCATCGCTCAATGTCTGGAACTAATCAATTTATCTTAAGATTATTTATCAATATGATTTTAACAAGTTTCCTTTGGCAATAAACATTAATTCATTTTGATCTATGAATTTTTTTTTATTACTCCCTGTCCTTCTCATGATTACAAACACAGAAATTAACAAAGGCTTCATCAATTGATGATCCTAGAATTAGGCAGTGGGGATGTTATAACATCCTAACCCAAGGCAATTTATTGTATTATTAGAGTATATCATTGAATTTTGAGCCTTAAAATATGCAAGAACACACTAAGTTAAGAAGATTGTTACATCAGTTTTCTAAATGAGGACCAGCTGTTGTAAGAACATAAGAATCTTAACTCTTGAATTATCGCCTCCCAGTAGGGTTTCAATCCCAACCAATATGTAATATAAAGCTTTCTGAAAAGTGTAAATCCCTCTCTTTGATATTAACTGAATTTAGCTTTCTAGTAAAGCACAACCATAGCAATATACTTATGAATGAAATAAAATCTCACTCATCCAGGTGATTGGTATTTCAGTCCAAATTTATGTTTCCTATATTCCCTCTTTATTAAATCTCCACAATCAATGATCATCTGAAAAGAGCTGAACTATCACCACCAACAACACTCTTATCCCCTGCCCCTTTTCTCTGTCCACTGTATGACTCAGAACCTTCAAGTCTGCAAGACATAACAAATTATAGGCCTCATCCGGTCATACAAGATGTTGACCAAAGTGATTCATACCTTAACCAACAATAGTGTGAAATGATATGCAAAGAGCTTCATCCAGAAATTCAATTTGGCTTGAATCCTTTTTCTTTTCTTTTTTTAACAAACATTGCACTTTTACATATGAGCCGTACATTATGAGTAAGATCAAATTTCTTCATCTACTTTTAAAGTATTGCATTTGAATTCACAAATGCATCCACACTTTTTAGCTAAGCAATTTTCTTGTAACTGAGTTTCTTGAATTCTCTTCGTAAATTCAGTTCCCAGCATTTACCTTATGGTGGTTGGAGAAGTGCCAAGTAATGCAATTAAAAACTTGAGAAAACTTATAGTTCAAATACACATCTTCTCACAGCAAAAACTTGAAATTCAGAAATTTTGTTTATGTTTTCCTAGCTGCAATACCAGCACTTGTCAAACAAGTTATTGGACAGCAGCTGGGAGTGGGGAGTGATTGGGAAAAATGACAATACTCAATTTTTTTAAGGACAAAACAATTGTCACTTTCCAAATATATCTTAATATTCAGAGAAAAAAATCTGAAGACAAACCCTTATTGAATTTCATATAAAAAGAAACATTTGCCTCAAATTCCATGTCACTTAATAGCAAAGAGTTATCTCCCCTTCTCTAAGTGGTAATCAGAAATGACCCTATTACAAAATCTAAAACATTGTTTTTATCAATTTCTAATTCACAGCAAATTTTTGCTTAACCTGTTTTAGTTTTATCAAAGCATTTTTTGTCTCTGTTCATATTGCTGAGAGACATCAATACAGAATTTTTTTAAATTCATTATTCCCTGGACATGTAGATTTCTAAAGTCCATATGTTTAAATTAAAAAAAAAAAAAAAAAAAAAAAACATTGTAATGTCAAATCACAAAATATTCTTAAAGAAAATGCAATGGGCTTATTAAAATTGGCTTTCCATTTATTCATGCAATCTTTTATTGAAGATAAAAAAGACAGCAAAATACAAAATAGAAATAAAATTATTTTATTTAATCATTTAATTATTTCAGCTTAATTAATATCAGTTATCATCAGCCATGCACACATGCATACACTTTTGAGGGGTAGTGGTTTTTGGGCTTTTTTTTTTTTTTTTAAGACTTTCAGACACAGAAAAAAAATCCAGTTGGGAATTCCTGCAACATTTTTTTCTGTGATGAAGGGATAATAGTCTTTGTGTAAAAAAAGGTTTTGTAAAGTTGCTTGCATTCATTTCAATACTAAGGAAGGCATTGGTGCTGAAGACAAGACAAGAGTGGATATAGAAGACAATTACATAGAAGAGGAGGAGAAAAGAAAAAAACAACAAAGGGGGGGGATGAGCATAATACTGGAGGAATTTGGTAAACAGGGAAGATGATGATTGGGCATCATCCCAGGCACTTTCTCAGAGTTAAAAAATAATATGGACGTAGACAGGAAGACACATTCACCAAGGAATACTGAACGGTTCTAGGCAATGTGGCCAATGACAAATTCCTTTTTGTGGAAGAACTTCTTAAAGAGACATGCTAGCAAGTGCACACTAAGCTGTTCTATTATCATAACCCAGTTCTGCCCTAAACATTAACAGCAACAAGAGAGGAGAAGAGAAGAATGAGTCAGTTTAAAAAAGCTGGTGCTGCTCAGCAACGTCTCCCCCACCCCAACCCCCTAAAATGCTGCCATTGTTGTCAGAATGGTGACTCTTCCCCTTTGCAAATTAACCAACCTAAAGAGTATCTGCATATCCAACTTTTTTTGTACAGGGAATAAATTAGAAGATGAAAGACAGACACCAGCCAAAAGCAACAACCAGTTCATATGGTGTTGCTGGTCAGATCATCCACATACACCGCATGTAGTCAGTGCTTTGAGCACTGGCTTCCAGATGTTATCCATTTGCAACATTCAAAACTTCTGTACACTATATACAATTTAGAAGAGTCCATTATGGACTAATTAACTGTTTAGCCAGATTTTTTTAATCTCTGGTGAAAACATCACTTATGACTCCCAGTTATAGTAGTTCAATTCTAAAAAATAGTGTGTATGTGTGTGTGTATACATATAAAGGAATGTAAACAGATTGTATCTTCAAAACAAAGGATTTGAAGAATAACAATAAATTTTTTATTTCAAGTGCCACCCAATCAGACAAAAGAGTCTGGAGGCAGGAATTATAAATGGAGGTGATATGAAGTTAGTCTCTCCATTAGTCAGGAAAAACACTATGCACACCATTATCTCAAAAGAAACATTGGTGTGCCATGTTACCAGTGAAAGACTGATGGAGGAAAAATAAAATTTAAAAAATGGGATGCACCAGAACATTCTACATACAAGTCTGGCACCAGGTGCTCTGAATGGTATGCCTTTTCAACAGATAATTCAAGCAATACTGTTAGAGTTAGAATAAAGAGTTCAGATCATTTGGTGCACATGTGAGCAATGGTTGAAATGATCTCAAACCTGCACACATAGTGAGATTCAAGAGGTTGTTGTAGCTGAACCAAACAACAACTTCTAATGGCTGCTTTTCTAGAGACTAAAAGAAGAGGCCCTAATTGGAAGTGAAGAATCCATAAAACACAAGAGGAGGAGGAGGAGCAAGCAACCAAAGACATAGGACATTTCTCCAGTGCAAGCAAGAGAAGTGGCTGCTGCTGTTGCTATCTGGGAGAATTCAGAAAGAGGAAACATGATTCACATCAGAGCAACCATAGGGACAATTGCTCCAATGGATGTAAAAAGTCTGACTGATAGTCACAACACTTCCAGGAAGGAAGACATTTAAGTTAGAAAATTCTAAAAAGTTCGAAAGTCTTCTTTTATAAATTACTTTTTGGCAAAATAAAATTAAAACCCCTCAGATAAAGTAATTACAAATAAGTGGAAAAACTTGCTCTCAGGCTATTATAACCCAGCAAAAAGTTAACAATTAAAACTTTTTTTGTGACTTTTTCTAAGAGAGTTTTTTTTTTAAATGTTTTTGGGGTTTAGAATTTTTATACTTTTTAATTGTTTTTTTATTTTTTAAAGTTTTGAGATTTTTTTAAAGATGTTTTTCTTACTGCTTCTGCTCTATTATTGGTTAGAGAGAGAAAAAAAAAAGAAAAAAAATGAAAAATATATAAGAAATAGAGATCTCTAACATCAGCAGGATCAAGCTAAAAATAAAAATCAACCCAGATCTACTCTATTTACTTTGGGTGGATAGAAAAAATAAGTAACACAAAGGACAATTACAAGACCAAAAATAAAAAGGAGAATCCTGCAAGTAGTTGACTGGTTCAGTGTTTTTAGGTAGCAGCAACAGTCTGGACTGGCACATCATCAATGCTCTGCCGCAGTTCTGTGCTGCAAGACAGCGGCAGGACCTTGTCCGATTTACTTTTGACTAAGTCATCTTCGTTGTACAAATGTTTAATACAGTCATAGATCTCATCCACTTCAATTTGTTCAACTCTACGTTTCATGCAAACTCGCTTCCTGCGTGCATAAAGCACAGGCGGTTTAGGCAAATGAAATTTGGCACTCAATTGGCGGCTGCATTCTTCTCTACAATGGACCAACTGCTCCGTAGGGATCTGGAGAGAGAGAGAGAAAATAGAAAACTGCAGATATTTTCCTCCACATCAAACATCTTTTAATAATCAAAAAACAAAATTAAAAAATAAAAATTAAAAATAAGAGACCCTAAACTTACTTCAGTGAGTCTTTGTAAAATCATTGTTAGTTGAAGCCATGATTGTGGAACATAGGTCTCCAGCTCAAGACTAAGCAATGACAGGACGAGGACACATGGCCGGAAAACCATGAACTTATGGCTGCACAATAAGCGAAAAAGCTTGGACGTTAGGGTGGACAGCTGTCGAGAAGGCGTCATGTTTCCAAGACATAAGTATTGTGGATACATAGACAGCAACAATGCATGCAACTGAAATAAAAAGAAACTAAAATTAACAAACAAAGATTTTCTTTCTCTCTCTCTCACACACACACACATACAAAAAAGTCATTCAGTAGTTGATAAAGTTTTTACATAAGGTATGCACACAAAATAAATGAATAAAAGACTATAAAAAGAAAAACTTACTGTGTGGAGAAAATCAATGTGGTGAACATGACGCAGGTTCCAATCAAGTTTGCTGAGAACTTCTCTCTCCATGCGTAGAATCTCGGACACGCTACAACCACACTGACTTCCTGCTGCTAAAATTTGGGTGTTGGGAACAACCTGCACAAAACAATGAGGTTTTAACCATCAATGTCAGAATCAAAATAAAACGGTCTAAATCTTGACTAAAGTAAACCAAACATTGGATAAGTTGCTTACCTCATCTTCTTCCATTGTCTTTGCTGCCAGGAAGAAGCAAGATATGCCCACACAATGGAGGTACTTTGGCGGCACCTATAAAATAAAACCCCATAAAACTTTACTTTCGAGACCATAGAGGAATATATTCACATACTTTATAGAAACATTTTTGTAAAGAGAGATTGAATAAAACGAAGATAATGATTATAAACAAACAGAATGAATATTAGATTCTTACTTTGACGGAATTTAGAAACCTATCCATAAGACTCAAAGCCAATGATAAGGTTTCTGGTGTAAACTGGAAATTCCTATTGATGCTCACCAACCAGGAAGCAGCCCAATCCCTCTGGCAACCTGTGACATTCTGGAAAACAAATGTTTTTTATTAGAATTTTTGTGCTGAAAAATAGCCTATGTAAACAATGACAATCAATTTGAAGGGTGACATGGCAAAGTTCTGATAAAGATTTAGAATCAACTTACTGTATCTCCATGTCTTCGGAAAAATTTGGCCTTCCACTGTTGTCTGTCCTTTTTTAGAAGGTTGGATAAAATCTGCAACAACTGCTCGTCACCAACACCCAAGTTAAACTTCATTTTGAGCCACAAAATGTCTTCACGAAACAAGACAACCTGAAACAGGGTATAAGGCAACTTGTCATGCAATGATTTTTTTTTTTAAAGCAGCGGAGGAGATTCAACCAAACGAAACAAGGAAATTGTTCAAGTAGGTAAAAATCTACCATAGTTATAATCCTTCCTAATTTAAAAAAAAACAAAAAAAAAAAAAAAAGTGTGTGTGTGTGGGAGGTATTTAGGAAATTAAGTGGCTGCAGTATCGTCAAATAAAATCCTGACGCAAACGGTGACACTCCTCGACGGAGGGGGGGGGTGATTTAACGTTTTCTCACCCACAACAAATGAATGAACACAACAAGAGACAAGAAAATCATTTGTCAAAAAATTTTCAGTAGATGTTTGTTAGGGACGGCGAGGAAGAAAAAAAAAAAGAGAGAGACAGACAGACAGAGTTGGCAAATCGCCTTTGTTTTGAAACAAGATTAACACAAGGATATCCTCCTGGATGACAACAACTGAGACATAAATATCTTGAGAGAGGGAGGGATAACTAATTGTTAAAAAAAACCAAAATATTTTGGTAGACGACACTTTTGTGCCCCCCTTTATTTACAAATTCTACTTATAATCACAGATCAATAAACATTCCGTGCGTTTATCAATGCCAAGTAGACAATTGTAAATGAAGATTTTAATTGATTAATAATAATAAAAAAATGAGACTCGATTTTTTTTTTTTTTTAGAAGCAAACAATTAATTAAACGCAAAAATTATTCTGAAAGTTAATTTAATAATTCTTTTTATTACACAACGGTTAATTACGGAGATCAGAACTACTCTCCGCAAAAAAAAAAAAAAAAAAAAAAGGTTAAATTTTACTTTTCAAACAGTATAAATAGAGATACTAACAAGGACGACAGTTACGGGATGAAAACGGACCCGAAAGGCAGGGAGGATATTTGGGGGGGGGGAAATAAAAAGATAGAGAGAATAGTGAAATGGAGGCAAAAGTCGTTACTAAAAGGCGCGGTGGAGCAGGATAGGGTGTAGGGTGTTGTAAAACCTACACCACCCCGTATTTTTTTAAAAAATCAACCACCGCCCTAGAGGAGGGGGAGAGAGAGAGAGAGATTTAAAAAAGAAACCTCTACAAGTTGACGACAAGCACAACCCGTTGACTTTTGTTTTTGTTAATTCACTACACAACAACGGTTTAACCCATTATTTTTTAAATAAATATTAAACTATTTGATGCTGCAAAATTAGCAAAAATAAAATATTTTCTTTGTTTAAAGGGAATAAGGAAATTTTTCTTTCAGCCGGAATCAAAACCTAAATGTCAATATTGCACTAGTGAAGCCAAGTTAAATTTCTAACATAAGTAAACACAAACAAACAAAAAATCGTATCCCCTGAAAATTCAAAATTAGGGCAGAGGCAAACGAAGTGGAAGAAGAGTGGAAGGAACGGAAAATGAAGATAACGTTGACGAATTATTTTTCCCCTATCGATTCGTTAGAAAAAGAAAAAAAATACGATCTGCTGAATTGTGTCGGGAAATATGTTAAAATACCTCATGAAGATAAATATCAATTAATATCTGACTTGAGAAGAAGGAGTCAATCACAAAAAAAAAAATTCGTGGATGATTAAGTTACAAAAGAGGATATTATAAGAAACATTGTCCAGCAAAAAAGATTTACCTGGAACCTGGATCAAAGTTGGAACAAGTACGACCCAAGGGCATCGGTACCAATGAAAGCAAAATGATATTTGGGAGGATGACTGTCAACAACAAACAATTTGACAAGCAAGGAAGAGAGGCTGGTCCGTCGTCGTCTGGAAAAAGAGTCGTCAGTGTTTACATTTGTCAGGTCGACTAACAGTGACCAATGAGACGGCTCTATTCATACCAGATGACTACCATCAGCCAATCAGCGATCAGCAGAAACGGCTGCCTCACACAAACATCAACAACGGCCAACAACAACAACAATCGAAATTTATTATTAGTTATTACTACTACAACTAATATTGTTATTTCACTTTCCTCCACACTATTTTGCCTTAAAATAAAAAAAAAAAAAAGAGGGGAGGTATAAGCTTAGAATATTATTTGCAATAAATAAGGCCCGTCCAAAAATTACCCGTCGCTAAAGAAAGTCTTCAAAATTCCCAGTGCACTAAAAAGTAAACATTTAGTAAAGAAACAAGGTTTGATTCAATAAATGTCACATTCATTCTAGTATTTATTTGGGTGTGTGTATTAACAGTAAATCCCCCAAATTTGAAAACAATCAGTTTTGTTTTTTGTTTGTTTGTTTTCTTGAATGTTTCATTACAGCAATGGAAATTAAAAAAATATTTTAGCAAATCAAAAGATTATGTCCATTTACTTTTAATTGTAACAGAGGAAAAATAATTCTTCAATAAAAGATCTAGGAATTTTTAAAACAGAAATTAGGTGGAAGATGTATTATTTTGTTTGCAACAATACAAGAAAGAAAAAAAAAATGTAAACTCACATCTCTACCCGCACAATGAAAATTATCTTATTCCTTTTTGGTCAGTTTCACGAGTTAATTTTTGGCATTCGGAAGTTTTTTTTTAAATAACGAATGAAAGAAAATCTGAAAAGGTATTTGCTTTTTATCCAACCAAGGCAAAGAAAAAAGTGCAGGTGATTTTAGCGAAAAGGATTTATTTAATGGTGTTAATCCATTATTATTCGAGGTCCTTACTCAACATCAAACAACGAGATTGTTTATTTTAATATTCTTTTCGTCAACCAACTCTGGCCGATTAAAAAATATTTAATTTTTAAAAACATAAGTAAAATTTTATTTTTAGTCTCAGTTTACATGAAAACAGCTGAGTTCGATAATAAAAATCGATAGTTTAAAAAAACTGGTGATAATCCAGAGTTTTTCACAAAATGTTAGATTGTTTTTTGATTAGATTTATATTTTAGTCTCAATTTTGTGGATTGAGACGTTGTAATACACTAAGTTCTTTATTTAGATGTGGCAAAAGGCCGTACGAATGGGGCACTCACTGAGACTCGAACTCACTTGTGAAGGTTTGCTAGTCTAGCTTGCTAACGATTACACCACCAGACACCCCCCCCCCCGAGTAGGTAGACAAATTAGCTTCATTTTAATTCCTAATTCATCACAAACTGGAAAATTTATTGTTTCAACATATATAGATCAGATATCAAATATTTTTTTTCTGATGGGGACCTCCACTTCTTAAAACAAAAAAATGCATAGCCATAAGTGACTTTTTTTTTTTTTTTTTTTTTTCAATCTGAGAATAAAAACTCCAAGAGATGTGGGTTCAGGTTTGGTTGGCACTTCACAGGTTCGAATCTCACCACTGCCAGTAATGATCGTTAAACATTCCCAGTTTGTTAATCGACAAAAAAAGAAAAAAAAAAAAAATTAATGAAAAATTTTCAAATGACAATCATACAACAATCTACAAGTAACATTTTTTTTTTTTTTAAATGATTAAATGATAGTTGTTCAGACTAACAAATTTTAAATGCCGTCCAAATCCTGACATTCTTGTTCAGGTCCATCCATAAATTAAAACCTTTAAGTAAAGTTTACTCTCACAACTAATATTTTAACCCAACTTATTGTCTTTACTTTAAGTTTAGAACACAAAGTTTTAGTTTGAAATATAATTGACTGAATGAATATTTTAAATGTCAGAATTTTTTTTAAATTCCTTTCTGTGTTAAGTTACCATTTTTATTATTTTTCAAAAACTTGTACACGAAAAATGCGCTGAAATTATGCAACTTTTTAAAAATTATATAACTTAGTTATTCAGAATTTTATAGAAGGCATAATTCTATTTTTAGACATTAATTTCCAAAACCAACATGACTAATCAACGGTTAATATCCACTACAAATATGACAATTTAATAATTTAAATTATACACACGTAAATACGAGCATTTTGCCAGTTGTTTTATAAGATCTAGAATTGTTTGTTAAGATTTTTTGTAAAATGAAATTGAGGTCATAATTGTGCAAGTAAAATAAAAAAAAAATTATACAATAATTTCCAAATAAAACTTTCTGTAGTTTTTGACTTTCAGCCTTCAGGTAATGAAAATATGAAACCTTAGTGAAAAACGGTAAGTTATGAAATACTTTTGTCAAACTGAACACAAAACCCAACGAAATGTATACGTTTACCTTTTACGATTTTCTCTTCAAACATGAATTATAAAAGATTTTTTTAACACTAAACAGGACTGTGTTCCGCCATTGGCAACTGTTTTACATTAAAAGAGAAATAAAGTTGTCCATTAAGTTATTTTTAGTTTTAAGACTGATTTGAGGGTTATTTTGGAATTAGTAATTATTTTTATGAACATTACAACAGAAAACTAACTAAAAATGTCTATTTTCAATCAAATGCATTTTCGCAAAATTTGACACCTTGTTTTTTATACTTCGAGCATAAAAAATAAACTAAAGGCTTATTTTTTTTATAAAATGTTTTGCTAAAATCAAGAAAATTCTGGAAATTAGAAAATAAATCGTACTTTTGTTTTTAAAAAATGACAATCGTATCAAAAATGTCAATCTATATCGATCTTTCCAAAACAAAACAATTTTAGATTCGACCAGAAGAAAAACTACATTTTCAAGAAAGAAAAATAAAAGGAAAATGCTGTAAAATTCAAGATTTTCATCCATACGACAGTTTTTAAAGAAAAAGTTGGCTTATGGCGACAAGTAAGAATGAAGAAACATGCAACAGTTGTTGCAATAATGATAATGAAAGATATTTTCTTCTTAACTTACCTAACCAGAACTCTGGCGATTCGCATAGAAGCTCTGCGAAGCCTTGGCTCCAGTAAAAGCCTTGACGGTGCCCTTTAGTTTAATTGTTTTATTGTTGCATTTTAATATTGTTCGGCCAAGACCATTCCTCCGTCTTCTCTGCCTGCCGACATCGAAAAGGGAAGAAATAAGTCTAACAGAGCAGTATAGAAACTTGTGCGTATGAATACATCAAGTTATCTAGCATGCACCTAGATCAACAAAAAACATTCCAAGAACTTTACAGTCCTTAAAACTTAGACAGAATTCCATACCAATAGCCCAAAATATGCTAAACAAATATTAGCCATTTTATTGCACCCAAAAACCAAGAACGTAATTATAAGCCGAGAACTATTTCTTCCGCTGCGAAAATTGCCCACAAGTTTCGTCATCGCCGTTTTTGACCTTTTTCGATGCAATCGCCCAAAATTAAACAAAACATTGTCTGCTTTTTGTTATCATGATTGTCGATACGGGTTTTATTTATAGCCATGATTAATTTGATTTCGATCTATCAATATTATCCTAGAATAACGAGAAATAGAGTTATGATTAAAAAAAAAAAAATGCCAAATATGTGCAGGGTCATTTGTTCATTTCGCCAAAAAAAAAAAAAAAAAAGCTCCGTGTTTTATTTTGTATTGGCTTTTATACGCAGACTTGAAAACTTATTTTAAATGAAAAAGTTTGTCATCTTCAGCCAGCGAAGAATTATGATTTCATTTTATTTCATTTCCCCCCAACAAAACTAATACTTTTTTTTTTTTTTTTTTTGCTACTTTTTAATCATTTCAACAATTTGCCCGAACATGAACTTAATGCTTTATTTTAACGCATTTAGACTTTAACGAGGATTCTGTTCACTATAAGCTCGACAAACAAATCCTACATTTAAAAAAATAGTATTATACACAATCACAGAACATACCTGGCGTCATATATATATATATATATATATATATATATATATATATATATATATATATATATATATATAAACACCTCGATTATTATTTTGTGCTATTTAAGTAGGTCTCGATATTATAAAACTTTCTTCTAATTACAAATTCTTGCAAATGAAACGTTCTTCGTTAATTACGAGAGGGTTCAATTTGCCATGTAAATGTCTTGTAAAATGCACCCCGACCGGTGCTTATCGAAAATTTAAAGTCTACGCTCCTGTGCGGTTGACCGATTAGATGCGGTATTTGCCAAGGTGATATTCTAATATAAAGTCACTTATATCGATTGCTGGCGCAGCACAATCATTAATTTTTTTTTCCTTTGTTCACTTTTTAAAAAAATGTCTAGTGTGTGCATACAAGGTGCACTTTAGGAGACATTTACACAATAAATTGATACCCAACCCGCCTCGTAATTAACGAAAATCAATATATATATATATATATATATATATAAGTTCATTTACGACGATTAGTTGTGACTAGGAAAAGTTTAAGAGCTAGATCTACTGAAAGAACATAAATAATCAAGGATAAGACGGGTGTAATAGTAAAAATTTACCATAATTCCAAAAAAGACTAAGAGTCTTAAACAGAAAGAAATTACGGCCGGACAAAAAACTTTTCTATTTCTTAAAATTAAGAAACGAAAATTTATTGAATTTTTTTGAAAAATTCTGTAAGAATAAACACTAAGGAAAGTAATTGGTAAATTGTTGCGGAGCAGTGGTGAATCCAAGTTGTTAGTCATGCAAGAGCACTTGATTATGTGACAAGTTTGAAAACATCACTAAATGCACCATGTCAATGACCATGTGCCTAATGAAGCTAAGATTAGTAAAGACTTAAGAGATGTATACATCTATTCGTCGTACAAATGATGTCTCTATGGAACTAATATTATTGTAGTTCATTCTCTTTGTCAGAATAGGGTTAGGTAACTTAGAACAATCAGTCATTGCAGTAGAAGACATTTCGACCACATTACATTTTTCTCAATAAATTTCTTATGCCTCGAATTGTATTGATAAATTCATAATTACTGAGTGTATGAAATTCATTTTCATTGTTTTCATCCTTCAATTGTTTTCAAATAAATTAGTACTGTTTGTAATAATCAAAAAATAATCATTGGACATAAAATTAAAGCACTACTTCTATTAGACTATTTTAAAAGTTTTGTATGAGTTACTTCCTTCTATTGCCTCTCCTCACACATAGCACTAGAAAGAATTCTAGACCAGGCAAAACCCAAGGTTTCAAATACTTATTTTTATAAGGTAGGCAATCTGTACATGGAAGATTACTGCAATCTGACTCCATTTTTGGTTGCTCTTAGCCCATGTTATCTTGCTGGGTTTCTCTTCTTGGTCTATGAAGGCTGTAAAGGAACTATAATGAAAGATAGGAGGTCAAGATATCTTTCATATTTTGACCTTATTTCTGGGTTCAATTCTGTGGGTGAAGAAATCACTCCTGAATCCAAATGAAATGGTTGTGTCTCCCAGAAAAGGTGTTAAAATGTTAGTCATTCTTGGGTGTATATGTCCAAATTTGGTGTTTTAGGCATTGACAATGTGTTAGACGCTTTTAGGGAGATATGTCTAAATCTGGTGTCTTTAGTTTGATAGGTCCATTTTGATACATTTATATTTTGGCTGACAGCTGCTGCTCATGAAAGGTTAGCCAGCACACCGCTTACTGTGGACACCTGGGTCTTTCGCCAGCAAGAAGAAAAATTTAAGTGTTGTCACTGCTGAAAAAGAACGGGTTTCTTTTTGCCGAGATCGTTCCTTTTTGTGCATGTGCTGTCCTTTTTCCTGTCAGAGGCTTCTGGGAGTTTCTGCATTTTTATTTGTTTTTAATTTTAATTTTAATTTTCTATCTACCACAGGCTGACATTTGTGATCTAGTACAAGACTAAGCAAAAAACTTAGTAAATATCATGTAACCTGCTTACCTGGTATGAGAATTATTTCCCATCAATTTGAGTGATCTGTGTTCAAGTCCAAGTAAAAGACAGAATTTCGAATGTAGATTTTCAGAGCAAAAAAGTCATCCACACTTGGAAGATTGGTACAATACAATCTTCTTGTACTGTCTCCAATTTGGCCTTACGCAATACAAAGATCAGCCCCTTCCTTTCTGTAGATTCTTCATGAATGACGTATAAGGCTGACACCAAAAACCAAGACAATATCCAGTGGGAGGAGGATTCATGCCTAAAGATAAGCTTAATGTCAATAAGGACATGCTAATGATCCAAATCTACAGGTTGTCAATAAAATAATTTTTAAAGTTTTTATTTCTATTTTAGTAATTTTATTAAAATTTTGGTTTTAAGCAAAAACTGTTTGACATTTAGCACATTTACTGTAGACTTTTCAAAGTTGCTGAAAACAATTTCTGTAAAAACATTTGAAAAAATAAAAAGCAAAAAGATTTCAATTCATCAAAGGATTTCTTATAACTACTGCCATATTTGCCAACCTTGTAAGACATTTTACAAGAACATTTCTCTGTGACTGCACTCTGTCTCAGCCATCAGCACAATGGAAACAAGGCAGTCAAAAGTATTGCAATATTTTGGTACACGCTAGTTTGTATCACACATATCAACTTGTGCTTTACATTACCAAAATATTGTAAAACTTTTGACTTACATTAGTAGTAAATAATAAATACTACCAAGAATTTGGGGAAAATATATTACTTACCTAAACACTTTGTTTCCACTGTCTCCTAATGTAGTCTCTTTTCAACACAGAATCACAATGGGAAGCAGCAAAGCTTGTACAATGATCTTTTTTAAAAATATTAAATTCTAGCAATTTTTGTGCAACTTATCGAATATAAAATACTTATACATACACACTATATATATATTATTGCTGGTGTAGAAAATGCTTATTTCCAACGAGAACTTAAATTGACTGCTCATTATAACTTATGAGCTATCAGTAATTGGTTTGCTGTCTATGATGACAGTAAATTAAACATTATATATAAACAAGAAACAGGAGTTTTAAAAATCAACCAATCAAAGTGTCATAATTCATAACAGAAACCTATATTGAAATAACATTTAAGCTCCTTTGATTTTTCACAGAAAAGAGAAGTTCTTTGATGTTTGTTTTCAATAAACTGAATAGATTTAGACAAACATTCTGGCCTTTTTTATTTCTATCATCAGATTTTAGTTGTTTTCTGAGGTATTGAGTGGACAATCAAATTTTTCTTTAATGTATATAAAAAACCAAGCCTTCAATATTAATCTTGATTAAGTCTTGATCCTCATTTGTCTGTCAATAGTGATATAAGCAATCTATATATAGTAATTGAAAGAAACATCAAAAAGATACACTTCAAATGACAATTATGAAAACTTTGTTACTGTCCACATAGAAACAGCAGCCAAGTACATACCAACCTAACCAAATGCTTTGAAACCTGGCTGAAATTACTAATAAACCTACAAAAGAAATTTTTAATAGTCAACTAGACTTCTAACTAGGACAGTTTACGGAAGAAGAACTTGACATAGTACAGAAAAAAAAATTAAAAGCAGAAAAGCTGCATGCTTTGACAAAATACTTCCTGAAGTATGGAAGAGAAGGAAATTTAACATACTTCTTCAATTATGCAATGCTGTGTATAAACAAAACACAATAGAAAAATAGACGAAAGACTGGATCCTCTCTTCTCTAAGAAAGGCAACCAAGGAATCACTAAAAATTACAGTGGCATAACTCCTAGTGCTATAATTGAGAAGCAATTATATCCAACCTGAAATCAAGAAAATTCTTAGGAAAAATCAGAACAGCTTTCATAGAAATCAATCACATTACAGATTCTGATTCTTCATTGAATCAGCCAATGAGAACATGCAAAAAATCTTGAGGTAACACTATTGTTTATAGATTTCTTCAAGGCATTTGATTCCATACACAGAGGAAAGATGAAACAAATACGTCTAGCATGTGCTCTTTCCAAAGAAACTGTCATCACTATAATGATGCTTTACAAAATCACAAAAAACAATGAATCACTCACTTGATGGAGACACTGACTTTTTTAACATTGTCACTGAAGTTTTGCAAGGAGATACATTAGCACCATATCTATTTTATATCTGCCTAAATTACATACTATGAATGTCAATAGATCTAAGAAAAGAAAATAGTTTCACATTAAAAAAAACAAGAAGCAAACAAGTTCATGTGTTTTAAATAAAGCCACTCACCTCCAATTTAAGTGGCAAACCTTTGAAATTAGTACACAATTCACATACCCCAGCAGCAATATCTCATCTACTGAAAGTAATGTCAACATATACATAAGGAAGGTGTAAATTGCTATTGACAGGTTACTGATCCTATGGCAATCTGATCTCTCTGATAAAATAAAATGGGATTTCTTCTAAGTTGTATTAGTACTACTGTATGGATGCACCAACTAGACTCAAACAAAATGCTTGGAGAAAAAAACTGATGGAAATTACACAAGAATACATGTTGTTTTGAACAAATCTAGGAAGCAACACCTCACAAAATAGCAGCTGTACAGCCACTCACCTCCAATCTCAAACCAGTGAAGTAAGATTAACAAGGTATGTGAGGTATTGCTGGAGAAGTAAGGACGAACTCATAAGCAGTGTTCTCTAGTGGACATGCTAGTAAAGAAAGACTTACATCAGCTTTTTGCAGACTGTCCTTTTACAAGGATGATTTTAGCGTTAAATAACCCAAGAAGGTTGATAAGCCATTAAACCCAAAAAAACCATAACCTGTTATTCTTGCTGTTTAAGATGAATTAACTAAAAAATATGTTCATAAATTTTCTTTTTAATGCTTGTAATTATGAGCATTATTCACTTTTATTCCTTTTTTTTGTTTTGATATGGAAGTGTTAAATTTATTTAAAGAATAAGAACTAAATTTAACAACAAAAATAAAATAGAATAATATTTATTTTACCATGAATGTGATATTAGCAGAAGTCTAATATAATGGTTGGTATAAAGACTATTCTTTTTTTTTATTTACAGCAAATTCTTTAATAAATTGCAGTGTTGTTTTTTTTTTGTTTTGTTTTTCAAATAATAATGTCATGTTTTTAAAATCATCAACACTTTGATTATTTTTTCAACTAAATGTAAAATCTTTATCATATTCTAATATGACAGCTAATTTTTTTGGTCTGGATATGTTTTATGGGATATCAACCTTTGCGAGATATTTAATGCCAAACTATATATATATATATATGTGTGTGTGTGTGTGTGTGTGTGTGTGTGTGAATTGTAAGCAAATAGTTTGTAGGTAAAATTATTTTTTAAACAAACTAATGATCATTTGTTTGCACTCAGTTAAATAGCTTCAAGTATTGTTATCCAACATTAGTAATTCTATTTAATATTCAAGATTTGTTTGCACACAGTTAAATGATTTCAAGTATTGCTATTTAACATTAGTATTTCTATTTATCAAGTATTTCAATCTAATTTGATATTAATCTTTTGTTTGCACACAGTTAAATGGTTTCAAGTATAGTAAATAAGAGAATAGTTCTATTTGATGGAATCCTAATGAGTACAAGCACTCTGGGTCAGAGTGGAGTTGAGGGTAATGGTAATGAAGAGGTACTCCATATTCCCTGAGGCACCAGGACTTTAGCCTCACTATCAGATGGCTTAGTGTTTTATCCAGGACACTCATTGGGAGTCTTACTCCTCTGCAGAATCACAGTCAGCTCCAGCCAACAGAACAATATAATAGCTGATTAATTGAAAGGTGTATTTTTGAAATTACTGAATTTTTATGAGAATTAAAAATTTTCATGTAAAGAGACCTCAATTAAATGCAAAGGAAAAAAAAAAAGACTACAGCAGGAAGAATTCAACAAAGATAACAAAAAAAAAAAACAAAAAAAAACAAATGTAAAAAAAAACAACAAAATATTCACCAATGAAATGCAAATGAAAGATGAGTCAAAAGTTTTGACACATTTGGGAAGTACATGAGAGTTTGAGGAATGCATATTGCATGATAAAAATTTGGTTTTGTTTTCTTTGGTTTAATTGCATACCATTTAATGCCAAATCCAGTTTATTCGTATATATTAGATATATATGATTTGTAAATAAAGTTAAATAATTCCAAATTCACTAACAATTCAATTAAACATCAAACATTTGTTTACAAACAGTTAAATGATCCAAAAGTTCTATTTCAAATAATTCAATTTAGCATAGGTCAAAGTTAAATGGTTCTAAATATTGCTATGTATCACTAACATCAGTCATTTACTTACAAACAGTTAAATGATGAAAAAGTTCTATTTAGCATAAATCAAAGTTGAATGGCTCCAAGTATTGATAATCTAGTTTCAATGTCAAGCAGTTCTATTTGATCCATAGATAGGACCCTATCAAGTGCTACCACTCCAGGCCAGAGTAGACCTAGGAGTGATGGCAATGAAGGGGTACTTAACATTCTCTAAAGCTCCACCATTACAGGAGCCTCACCATCAGATTGTTTAGTGTCATACCCAGGATACTCATTAGGGGCAGGGGAGTTTTACCCCCCTGCGGAGATGCAGTCAGTGTGTTCTACAGCTCGAACTGACTGGGCTTGTGATAAAAGTAGCTCAAGCTATGGAAAGTACCAGCTGTAGTTGGTAGAGTATTGTGATAGTTTATGTGTTAACACATTGTGTAAGGCTTCACTCAGCATTTGATTTGTTCAAAAAATTTTACTAGGTTGCAACAACCTTAACAATCAGGTAAAGTCAGGTAAGCCTAAAATTGTGGATTCTGAGTCTATACTCCAAGATCATCTGATAAGTAGCACTTAGAGAGTATCAGGTGAGGTTGGTATCTCACAGTCCAGTGTGGATCATCACCTTCAGAGCCTCAGCAAAAGCACTTTACTAAAATATAGCAAAACATTTGACTCACCCTAGTCATTTTTTAGGGGTATCATGATGGTAATTTTAGAATTGTTTCTTGACAATTTTAGAAAGATGAAGGCCATGAACTTTTCTTTATCATATCTATAACTATTTTTGCAAGCAAAATTACTTAATTTTAACTGAACCCTAAATGTTTGATTTTATACATATAGGTTGGATTCAGCATGTATTATATACCCTCACACTCATCTTGCAACAAAGAATTCATTAAATTTTTCGAGTCTTTTGGACTATAGATAAGAAAATGTTTTTTGAAGGATTTCTATTCAATTTTTAGAAGATAATTTTTATAATATATAATTAAAAGAGCAATATTTAAGCCCCAGTAAAAGCCTAGATCTTGAATGCAGATTCTCTAGGCAGGTAGGTCTACTTGGAATATTGTTTTTTAAGCTAAACTTATCAATTATTAACAGATATTTTTCAATAACAATGACACTTAAACCATTTTGATCTGCTTGGCAATTATGAGGAATAATTATTATTTCTCCAGAATGAGAAAGTTATGTGAGCACAAACTGAGGGATTATCTTAAAAGCTGTTAACAGTTATAAAATAAGAGGCAGCAATAAACTCTCTTCCCTCTAAGGCAAGATCTCTTCTCTCATTCTCTTCCCTTTGATAAGATAATTTCATTTTCCTCTGATCAAACAACTGGAATTTTCAAGATTACCATTTTCCCCCAGACAGAATTTATTATTTGATTCCTCTTCCTAACACTTTCCAAAGTACTTGTTCCTTTTCAGATGCCAAAAATTAGCCTCTGGCAGGATTTGAACCAGTGACTAGACAGTAGCACTTTCCTAACAAATGGATTTTATCAAAAGAAGATAACATTTAAGAAATACTTTCTTCTTAAGATAAAACAAAAGTTTGTTTCTTGCAGTCATTCTGTTTTTCTGATAACATTCTAAATGTCTAGAAGTAAGAGAAAACAAATTCTAAATGTCTAGAAGCAAGAGAAAACAAATTCTAAAATTAACAAAAATTGAATTCCTTAAATTCTAATTTAAAAACTGATGTTTTTAAATTAGCACATTTATATTACTAGGGGGATTCAAAAGTTTTGCAATATTTTGGTAATGTGAGGTACAATTCGGCAGTTCTAGGTGCTTTTGTTGAGATTATGAAGGTGATGAACCACATCTCAGACTGAGATGCAAAGCTCGAGTGCTACTTGCTGGGATTCTCTCAATAGCTTCGAGCACAGCCTCAGAACCCATGGTTTTAAGCCAGCCAAGCCTTGCCTAATCATCAAGGTTCTTGCAACCCAAAAGGCAAAATTTCTTGAATCATCTGCTTACTGTAATGTGATCCACTGAGCCTTCACTTTTTGCAGCACAACAAATGTTTTTTTTGCTTCCACAGCATTATTGCCTAGTTTAAACTTGTAAAGTATAAAATAAGACAATGTTGCATGTTCATATGTGTGGATATCAAATCACACATGGAGTGAAGCAATGTACAACATGACAGTGCACCACCTAACACAATACTACCAGTCCCAGCAGGTACCTACCATGGCTTCAACTACTTTAGTCACATGATATACACAATACAAACTAGCACCCTAGTATTAAAAAAAAAACAAAAAAAAAACACTTTCTTAATATTGACAATAACCCTTTTCTAGATTACAGTCCAACACTTTAGCCATCATACCATAAGGACTTCCCTGGAGGATCAAAGAATGAATCAGTTGAAACACTGAATTAACATCAACACAAAAGAGGATTTCAGTTGTTTGAACAACATTTGGAATTTGATCAAAGTTATTGATAATCTGAAAAGATCTCTTATACATTTTATAAAGAAATAATTCAAACTTTCACTTTCTATAAAATCAATACAGAGAAAATAATCAAACTTCTAAAGATTTCTCATTTGCAAACTCTTTCATTGACAAATAGTCAACAACTTAGCTTTTTCTATATATTTTATAAAGAAGAATCCAAAGTTTAGCAATATTCTGATACATTTTGTGGCACATATAGTACATGATCAAGGCAGCCCAAGCCATGGAAGGTTCCAGCTGTGGTTGTTAATATCATGATAGTTGGTGCACTGACATGATGTGCACTGCTTCACTCTGCATGATTTGAAAGTCACACAGATAAATGTGCAACATAGATCAATTTGGCAACTTATACTTTACAAGTTCAAACTGGAAAATAATGCAGCAGAAACAACCAAAAACATTTGTTGCACAAAAGGTGAAGTTGATCACAGTACAGTAAACAGATGGTTCAAGACATTTCACTCGGGTTACAATGAGGTAAGCCTAAAACTGTGGATTTCAAAGTTGTGTTCCAAGCCAGAAGCAAACCTGGAGAGTAGCATTAAGAGAATATCAGGCGAGTTTGACATCTCACAGTCTTTTGTGATTTGTCACGGTCACAAAATTATGCCTCACATTAACAAAATATTGCTAAAGTTTTGAATCACCCAAATAATTATTTATAATAATTCTTAGAAATTTTTCTATTATTAGTCACTGGTATAACCAGAAAAAAAAACAAAAAACAAACAAACAAACAAAGCAGCAAAATAGACAAGAGAAAACAGAAAAATACAGATAATGAAAGGAAAGTGAAGAGATCAGCATTTGTTTACATAAAACACACACACACATATATAGACAAAATGAATTTTGCTGAGAAGCTTTTGAAAATTGTAAATCCATGTGATTCTCATAAAGGAGTTAGAGAAATTGAATAATCAAGAGATGGAAAGAAGAAAGTTGTAACTGAAATGATAACAACCAAATATGTAAGTTTATAAAAAGTAGAAGAATGATTGACAATGTATTGCTGTCATGGTAGAAGGAAAAAGTTAATCATACTTTTAATCAGACCTGTGGAGTCAGTCAGATTCTAAGAGAAGAAGCAATCGAATCTGAGTTGGGTTTTTTCTTACTCAGTTTGGACTGTATCATCAATTTGTAAAGAATGATCACCAATTTCTATTGACCTAAGTTTGTAATACTTAATTTTAATTTCTTTAATATTAATTAAATTACTTTAGCCTTGTAAATGTGATAAAAACAAATAGGCAATATAAACTTCTTGAATATAAAGAAATCTGTAAGAATGTATAAATACTTTAATTAATGAATACAAATAAAAAAAATAATTATTCCAAAAAATATTGATCAAGAGTCAAAATAATAACTTGTACCAGTTGTATGGATGTATGTGAGTATGAAATAGTTTTCATATCCATATTCATTCTTGCCCAATATTCATAAAGCTAACAACTGTATATTTGTCTCCATTTATTTTTACTTTACAAGATGCCAAAATGTGTTATATTTTCACATCTTTTTTTGTGTGTTTACAGACTTGATTCACATAAATTGTACTTATATAGAAAAGATTTCTATATGACAAGTAATAACTAACTTTATACACATCATAAATAGATCTTGTATGTTTTCTGTTAATTCAGTTATTTGAAATAATTATTACATATAGAGAAATCAGATTCAGATATGCTTTTTTTCCTAATGGATTTAGACTATTACAGGTGAAAAGAAAAGAACTAGTGTGCTAGTAATAAAATGTAACTAATATGAGATAGGTTAATCAATAAATCCATAAATCATGATGAAAAGAACCATTTATCTTTACAAAACAAATATATTTCAACATAATCTCCTTCTTTATCAATGAACTTAACCCAATATTCTACCATTAATCAAATACAGCTGTTTATTACCTAACATCTAAAATGTGTTTTAAAAAAATTGGGCATTGTACTATTTGGATGCAATGTGAAAAAAGAATATTTCTTTGTTTTTATGCAGAAAAAAAAGGATTGAAAAAACCTAATAGCAGTTATATATATATATATATATATATATATATATATATATATATATACAACATTTAAAGTTGCAATTACGTTTGGTTTGTTTTTTTGGTATATCAACTATTGTAGGTTATTTAATGCCAAATCCATTTTTATACATATAAACAGTTCTACTTCAAACAACTTAGCTTAGCATAAGTACAGTTTTTTGTTTACACAAAGTTAAAGGTAAAAACAGTTCTATTTCAAACAATTCAGTTGAGAATAAGTATACAGTTTAGTAGTTCTATTTGATAGGACCCTATCAGGTGCTACCACTCCGAGCATTAGTGGACCTAGGAGCAATGGCAATGAAGGGGTACTCCACATTCCACAAAGCTCCAGCTTCATCATCAGATTCTTTAGTGTCATATCAGGACATTCATTGGTGGAGTTTTACTCCTCTGCAGAGATGCAGTCGGTGTACTCTACAACCCCAACCGACTAGGCCATAGCAATTAGGGATTGACAACATCGTTATTTTATTGCTATTAACAGCAAATGTAGAATTAAATGGATGTTGTTCAGTAGGACATTATCTGACATATAATTATAGATTGAACATTATACAGTGAACATTTCAGATAAAAATCTAGTTAATAACTATTTCAAGCAACAAACTTATAAATCCATTCTTGTATTTATCCAACCCCTCCATACATGCAGGATACAACACAAGCTCATCTTTTTTAAAGTAGAGTTTAACAGGTTTCATTTTAGAGTTTTCCTTAGAGATCAGTTGCCATACCAAAGTGAAAGAGCCCAGCATGCCCTATTATTTACCTATAGGTGTAGGGAGAATAGTTTGACACATATCTTTCCCAAGAGCATTAGTACTATGTGAATTGTAAACAGCTTTGTTCAGGATTTTGAACTCAGGTCACCATGTCCATTTTTTAAGAGGATATCCATTAGGCCATGACCACTTCGACATTCTAGTATACAGAAGAAAATTTTAAAGATGCTCACAGCAAAAGCCTTTTAATTTATCAAGTTTATCAGATGTTATTGATTGTCAACTGGAGAAAAAAATATAATCAAAGCTATCTAGCTGAGATTCCCAAAGTGTGGACCTTGGCTCCCAAGAATGCTGCCAGATATTAAAAAATATTGATAATTCCAGGCAATTTCAATGTACAATCATCATGGTATTAAGTGATGCATGGCACACATCTTGAATGTCCATCAAGTGTTGTGCTGGATCATTTAATTCTAAATGGCACTCGGTCAATAAACAAAGTTTATATTTTGGATTAAACATCTATTGTTGTTCTATCAAGTTTCATCATTTTAAAGTCCTGATGAAGGTTCATTAAAATCAAAACCTTTTAACATTGACTTTCCTCTAGAACTTTCTTGAACATTCTCAGTGCATAGTAATTGCATGCAAATAACTGGATTCTCTGCAGCCTTTTTAATGATTGAATTTACTGAATGGTGATGCGAGCAAACTTTAAGATAAAGGATATAAAAAAATGGTAATCTTATTTATAAGTAAGTAAATGATTTATAGAATAGTTATTTTTACTAAGTTTAGCTGTAGCACAAGGCCAAAAACATGGAGGACCCAAAGAGAATTGAACTCTGGTCTGTTAATCTAGCTTGCTAACCATTATACTATATGAGGTACTCAATAATACTAGGTTTAGTCAAAAGTTTTGCAATATTTTAGTAAATGCGAGTTTGAGGCACATTTATCAGGTAACCAAATCATTTCAATCCATGTGAAGTAGTCACTGTGATTGGTAGTTGGTGTACTGACATGTTGAGTGATTTGAAAACCACACAGATGAACATACAATGTAGTCTAATTCAGGAACTTATGCTTTGAGTTTGAACTGAACCATAACGTGACCAAAGCAACGAAAAACCATTTATTGTGGTGAAGGTGAAGTAGATCACAATAACCAAATGGTTCAAGAACCTCAATAATCAAGCAAGGTCTGGTTGGCTTAAAACTATGGATTCCAAAACTGCGCTCCAAGCTATACAGGCAAATTCAGAGAGTATTAGGTGAGATTGGCATCTTACAGTCTAGTGTGATTTTTAACCATCACGACCTCAGTAAAACCATCTAGAGTTGCCAAATTATGCCTCATGTTACCAAAATATTACAAAAATTTTGAATTATCCTAGTATAGAGAACAATTCAATATTTTCTGGTTTAGGATGCCATGAAAAAATCTTCATACATTAAATTGCTGATCTGATAAATGAAGGAGAGCTTATATATAGAAAAACCAACATAGATTAAATATTTCTTTGTAGAAGGTGGTATTGGTGAGGATAAAGTAAATATTATAGAGTGCTCATTTCACAAGCCATTGTTGATTAGTCTCTTATTAAATACATTATAAATATTATCTTTCACATATATCCACATTTTGTTCATGCAAAACAAAAGTTTCAGGTTAAATGAACCTGAGAGAAGAAAGTTGATACAAATTATCTTACCAAAAGTTGAACTGCAAGTATGCTGGATAACAAATAACCCAACACATTTCCAATCGATAAGAATATGTGATGATCAAAGTACTTCAAAATAAATACAGATAATTTCCAAGTGGATTATATCCAGAAAACCTTCGCACAAATCATAATCTCTATTAAACTTTTGTGTAAATATATATTTATTTTTTTATTTTTAGTAGAATAAATAATTGTGTTTTAATTGGATCATATTGTGAAAAAACTTGTTTGTTTTTATTCTATTTCTATCCTTACAGCAAAATATTGGTCAAGGAATCAAAATATAATCAATAATTTGGAAAGAAATATTTGGTCTTTGATTCAAGAAACAAAACAAATGACAAGATGTTGAATTTGAGATTGAAGAATGAACAAGTTAATACTATCTTACTAAATCAAATCCACCAATGAATCCATGTTAATACATTTAGTTGAATGAAAAACATGTATTGAAACATGTGCTTCTTAAATTAAGAATAACTTTTTCTTTTAATAAAACTTAATTTTAATTAAAAGAACATTTTTTAACTATTCAATATTTGACAGATATCTAAAAAAATCATTCTTGTATTACTTTTGATATTCAATTTAGTAGAGTTCACAGACTGTTGTATTCAATAGTTTTATAAAAGTAAGAAAAAATACTACTAAAATCAAATGATTTTGTTTTAAAGACACTTCATATCACTTCAATACTTAAAAGCTGTTGTTGTTGTTTTTTTTTTTTTGTTTTTTTTTTTTAATCATAAATACATATGCTTTTTCTTTTTTTAAAGGTTTGGTTTATTTACTTTGTTTAATGGTATATTAATCTTCATGGGTTATTTAATGCCAAAGCTAACCTTATAGAAAAACAGCAGTAATACCTTGGGAAATGTATGAACCACCTTATTCCCCGATAGCTGGGGGCGGGGGTTGGCAAGGGGGTTTATACCTTTCCTCATTAGTCCAAAAGAGAACATAATAGCATGACAGAAGTTTGAACTTGCTTCAAGGTAGCAGTCCAGCACTTTAACCATTACGCCATCAGGACTCACCCATTTGGTTAAGATATACAAGATCAATATGTATTATTATTGTTTGATATTCTAGAAGTTGTTGTTATTATTCAACAAGTCATTTGGACTAACATAACTATAGTAAAACTAACCCCTATTGCTCCTTAAACTATTCCTCACTCACTGATTTCTCCTACATTGTGAATGGTTAGTCTTAAACAACTGGCTCATTGGCCTAGTGGGTAGAGTGTTTGCCAATGGCCCGTGAGACTTGGATTCAATCCCAAGTCATGTCATACCAAAGACTTTAAAAATGGTACTTGATACCTCCTTGCTTAACACACAGCAATATGAAGGATAGAGTGGAGCAATCCAGAGAAAGGAGTACCGCCCTCTCCTACACCTTAGTGTAGAAGCTATTGAAAAGGGAGCCATCTGGTTGCCCTCGACTACGGTCGCCAGCAGCTTTATTCTTAAACAAGATAACTTATAGGTGTTGATTGAATAGGATGAAAATGATCAAATCATTGAAACAGCAAGAAATGAAAACATCTGTGTATTAGATGTATAAGATGCTTTTATTCACATTGGGTTATGGCTTGGGTTGCATCTTAGGAGCTCTATGACACTTGGATTCATTTGACTAATTTCATTTTCTCTGGGCATTAGTGACAGTAGCCCTCTTATGTGCAATTTGACCAACAGAATGACAAACTGCATTCAGTTCTTAAACTGTCTTCTTAAATTAGAACTCTTGGCTAACTTGACAAAATAAGCATGACCAAAATATATATTGAACTCAGACCAGAAAAGTTTTTTCCCTGTCAATACAAGCATCAATTCTTAGGAAACTACTATTTAAAGCTAAGATTAAACAATCACTTTCATTCTCTTGGAGATTAAAAAATATTTGTCAGACCTCATCTATCTTCCAAGATGCTATCACTCATCAACTGTCCACCTCTAAACACTATTGACCCATCACTAAATAGTGCTAAAGCATATAGTAAAATTCACAAATTAAAACTGTGATTAAAGATTTACTTCCAATTGATCTTTGGTGAAAAAGACATTTACATTGTATTACCAATTTATTTGTCCATCATCATACAATGGTGTAAAAACATATAGGAAAGCAAGTTTCAAGTCTTAAAAAACCATTAATTCTGTGAATTTTATTAGCTACATATTTTGCCATCACAAGCAAAATGTCTAATAAATGCATTCTTCAAATGTCTGCTTCAAGGCATACTGTGTAACATATGCAATTAAATAATAATTCAGATTCCATCTGAGATTTTAAGAGGAGTTATTGCCATTATTCTAAAAGTCATTTGAACCAAGATCTTCATCCTTGTTCCTTTGATCACCATTTTAGTTAATGTATTTTTTTAGGCTTTATCAGGTTTTTTGTATAGTTCTAGATTATCATATCAAAAATTTCTTTCAGCAGTAGTAATCCACAAGTCAAACTCTTAGGTGTATACTAAAGTTCTCATCACACTTTATTGAGAATTAGAGACTAATTACACAGTTGAAGACTAGTCTCTTTTTTTTTATGGAAGTCTTTGCATATGCCTAATAAAAAAATTTGCAAATGGTCCTTTTTTTTTTTCAGTATATGCTTGAAGCATTGAATTAACAATTCTATTTTTCCACTGAGGAAACTCCAAGTATTTGTGTTTCACAGAACATTAATAGCCCATTAAAGAATTGAATTCTAGACTGGATTTTGCATACCCAGCTTTATATCATGTGTATGTAAACAGATTTCTTCATCTTATTCAGTGAGATGCATTATCGACTACTCTTATCAAATTTTAGAGAAGTCAACAAGCTACCTTTTCTTTCAATAAATGTCTATGCTTAACTTGATGGTATCATCTACGATTATGGCTTTTCAATGTCTTTCAAGTCTATTAATGATCAGCTGGCGTATCTCCTTTTATTCCTGGCTACAACTGTATAGAATATAATACACACAGGAGGAAAGCCAAAGATCATGCTGGCTGGAATATTGTGATGAAAACAAAGATGAGAATACAAATCTGAATCTCACGTCAGAATTACAGACAATAGTAATACACAGAAATTTTGTATAATACAAAAACATACAAAAAAAAAATTGGTATAAAATTTTTACTGGAGCCAAACTGAATTAAGATGTGCATTTGCAGCTGACTATAACCTCGCAACCATATACAGATTTGCTGGTCCTGTATTTTGATAGCTACTCATTGAAATTTTTATTAGAAAATTTAATGATTATAACAGCAATTAAGATCTGGTGAGTCAATAAAAATCTAAAAATCTACTTTAAAAACTTGTTTTGTTTTATATGACCCTTATATAACAATTGATGTGTCCTAGAACTTATGATTTCCCAATTAAATGCTTGTTTTTACCCTTTCCAGGAGAGTAGGCTTTATTTCAAGGATTAGGATTACAAAAAGAATTAGTTAATCTCATTTTCATTACCAAGACTAATCCACTCTAAACAACAACAAAAAAAAAGAAGGGCACTTTACCAGCAGTGAAAATGAGGGCAGCAGGTGGGATGGGTACAAGCAGATGTGAAAGAAATGATTGTTTTTATTTAGCATTTATTTTTACACTCGTGATAAAGATACAACCAATCACTAAAGAGATGAATAATTGATGATAATCTCTATCCACATTATCCAAAAATTTAATATAGATATCAGTTTTCAATGATAATAACAATTGGTTAAATAGTCTGTTAATGACATTTACTAAGCTTAGATTACCTTGGAACAAGGTCATGTGTTTGGAGCACCGAGCAATGACTAAACTCATTGCTCTAGTAATGATCTTCAAAAGTAGCTTTTTAATCCGTTACTCAATGTGAAAGTACTCATACAAAGATATTGGACTGGATAGCAGGCTAGTGTTAGTGAATTTAATTCTCATTGAGTGTCCCATACTTCTGGCCTTGTGCCAAATTAAGCTTAGTTAATATGAGTGTCTTGCGGCAAAGAAATGGCTAAAAAGCTAGTTTCACAGACAATTTCAACAGAAGGGAGTTTAAGACACAGCATTTAAAATCTTGGCTTGACCTCTGATCACTGGTAGCATTGACTTCAATCACCATGTAAAACTCTATCTACAAAAATTCATTAACACATTCTTACAGGGAAAATTCCAGTGTCATTTGGAAAAGTAACTCAATCCTCCTCTAGTATTGGTAATAAAGAACTCAGGTTAACAACCATATGGAAATCTGATCTCTATGATAAAAAAGGAATTCTTCCAAGCTGAAGTAACATAAGTACTACTGTACGGTTGCACCACATGGACTTTAACAAAATGTTTGGATAACCTCCCATCTCACTAATCATCCAAATAAGACAAGCAACACCTGCTGGGAACAGCTGCAAAAGGACAAAGCCATAAACAATGTTCTCCAATGGACTCCTACACATGGATACACTGGTGTTGGCTAACCAACAAAAACTTATTTTCATCAGCTCTGTATGGACACTGGATGCTGTTCAGAGGACTTGCCAAGAACAATAGCCAATTGAGATGGATAGCAGGAGAAAGTCAAAGGAATCTGTACTATCAGTACAACTTGATGATGATACTGATGATGATGACTGATGAAAAGATCATTGACAAAGTTCCAAATCATAGATAAGTAACCAAAAGCTTTTCTAAAGAATGGTAGATCTTAACATTTGGCCAAGTGCCACTAAATACTATAATCTGAGAATCAAGTGAATATGCTGAAAGAAATAGTTCAGAAATAGTTCATATCCCAAAATAAATGTCATCCTCTTAAGTAGCATGTGTTCTCTAAACCCCCCTTCCTGTTGTTCTGTACTTTAGATTTGGTGAATATGAGAGAGAGAGGGCTATCATATTATTGGTTTGCCTAGAATCTAAGCAGTTTTATTTCTAAGAGGTGTCAGATTATATTGAGCATTTAGTTAAAAGAAAACTTGTTGGCAATCAGAATTTGAAGGTGAGTCCTGATCCAACACATAGATTTAAGGGAAGCCTCACCTGCCACATAAAAACATAAAAAATATTTTTTGCCTCTCTACAGGAAGTAGAGCATTGGACTGAGAATCTCACTCCTGAAAGAAACACTGTTTCCACCTACTGTTCACTCTCATATGTCACTAAAAGAAGTACAGGGGGTCTTGCTCCCACCCACACAAAATTCTTTTCCTCACTTTATTTGTTCTATTTTCTCCCAAATCTTGTGGTTTGTTTCTAACTAGAAAAACAACCAATTTTAAAAAAGGAAGTTATTTTATGTAATAATTTTTTTTATCAAAGAATTTTAAAAATGTCAAGAGTATATTAAAACATTCTTTAGGTAGAAAGATGAAAAAACTCACAAACATTTTTCAAACTTTATTTATAATGATGTTCCCACCTGTGTTTACAAAATAAAATTCTTTAAATCATTTTAGGCTTTGAATAAATTCTGAAAAACCCAAACATATTGGATTCTGATTAAAATTTTTTTTAAATGTTCAAACTAAAACACATCAAATTGTAAACTCAGAATTGTTGCAGAAATTAATATGTTTACAAAATCAAATAACTGAACCTTTAAATGAAGAAATAACACAAATCTTGGGCATCAAAGAATTTTAAGATATGTATGATGGAACTAAAAAAAAGTTTATTAAGAGAAATATTTCATAAATAAAATGCTTGATTTTTTAAAAATATTCACTTAAGATTATACTTGATTTAAATGAACCTCATTATTTTAATCTCTACTCCACATAAAAAAAATCAGATAAAATTTAATAAACATATTTAGAATAGCGTGTATAACTACAGGGTGTCACAAGAAAAATGTATTCTGAATTTTTTGATGAACACAACACTTTCATTGTTAAACATTTTTATAATATAGAATATATGTTATAATACAGTTGAGAAAGAAAAGCCTTAGACATTTACCTTTAAAGTTTACCTTATATTAAAAGTTCAAAATATTCACAAGTGTGTTATATATATATATATGTGTCTCAAAAATATACAGGGAAAGACAGAAGTAAAAGACCAGTCAATATGTTGTTATTAGCTGCTGCCCAAATATTTTTTTATTAATCTTGCATTATGATCAGAATTTGCTGTGTAGGAACTTTTGTTCAACTCAGAAGTTATTCATACACTTTCCGTATAATATCAAAATGTGTTAAAAACAATAAAGATAAGGACAACAGTTTGAAAAATATATGAAAATGCTTAATCTCAGAACCATGATTAGTCTTGTCTGAAAAAAATAATTGAATAAATGCAAATATAAATAATCAATGTTAATTCTTTCAAAATTTACTGCAATAGAAAAAAAAAATGAAAAGTGATCTTATAGATGATAATTGGGTGCAACATCTTAATGTGTCATTGACAGAAGATTATCTATCATAGCATTTTGAAATTACTAATCTAAACAAAAAAGATGTTAAACTCCTTCAAAATGGTATCTAATTTAAATATGTGATAAGGATAATAATTTTGATGTACATAAAATTTTCTGAGATTTTAGAGGGTTTTATTTTTTATGTTTTACATTTCACTGACACCAAAATTTTCCTAAACGTCAATAAACAATTCATAACATTTACTTGATAGTGTGAAAGTGAAGAAATAGCGATACTCGTAATTTGGGTATGCCAAACAAAAGCCATAGCAAGTGCTTCATAGAGTGAAAAGATTATAGATCTCTAATCGATAAAGAAAGAAAAAATCATATGTTGAAGTTACTAAGATACATAGAAATAATGTGTTTTTTCCCATAAAGAATATTATTCTATTTCATTATCGATATTAATATTTTATTGTACATAATTTATCATAGGTATGTATGTGCAGAAAAATTCATAGTTTTCATATCCAGAGGGGATCTTGGAAGATATACCTTATAGATAAGGTTGTTAAAAATATTACTCAGATGAGTCAAAAGTTTTGCAATATTTTGGTATGTGTCAGTTCGCAGCATAACTAAAGCAAGAAGGTACCTACTGCAATTGTTAATATCATGGTAGTTAATGCACTGATGCACTGTGCATTGCTTCACTTTGTGTGTTATTTGAAAACCATAGAGATGAATTTGCAAATGTAGTCTAATTAGGGAACTTTTGCTTTACAAGTTAAAACTGGACTATAACACCACAGAAGCAACCAAAAATATTTGTTGCACAAAAGATAAAGTTACATTTTATCACTATACAGATTGTTCCAGAAATTTTGCACAGGTTGCAAGAACCTTCACAACAATAAGGCAAAAACAGGTAAACCTAAAGCTGTGGATTTCAAGACTATGCTTCAAGGCATAGAGGCAAATTTGGTAGCAATTTGAGAGTATCAGGCAAGCCTAATATCTCACAATACAGTGTAGTTGGTCACCTTCACAGCTTCAATGTTGAATCATGCTTTATATTATCAAAATCTTGCAAAACTTTTGACTCACCCTAGTGATAGAAATAGAAGATCAGTACAGTATATTTTTCTCTCATTTCTAATGAAATCTATCTTCAGTATTGATACCATGAGGATATTAGATACCTAAAACTTGAGAGGTATAATTATCTAATTCAACATAAGTTGAACTGGTGAAAGGCTGTAAATAAATCAACAAAATAAACACTGGATTAGTTAGTCTTATTGTCTTTCAGCTTTATAGCAACAAATGGTTGAGTGGCTTAAAAAAGGTTATCATTCCAAAATTAAAGCCAACAGATTTAGTGGATTTCATTTACTCAGTTATTTCTTTGTTGCTTTTTTTGTAGTTGTTACTATGCACAGTTTGGATTAAACTTTATTAGTGCCTAATATACCAAACTCTCTTGGCCATGACTCATGGCAGAGATATTTCCCTATCAATGTCAAAGGTTGATGTTCAAATCATGGCAAAAAACAAAATTTCAAATGATCATTTTTCAAGGTACACTTCTGAACAGTGCACTTAGTTGTTCACTGAATTTTTATCAGAAATTTTCATTGTATAATGTTCAATCTATATAGTTAATAGAGAGATTATGTTAAAAAATTTAAATCATTGAGATTATAATGCAAATAACTAAGGGAATCATAATGTCAGTGTAGTTTTCGTTACCAAGAGATGGACACATAACCTCCATTATAATAAAATAAAAGATAGCATTTAATATTATTTAGAATAGAATTATGTTAAACTTGGAACAAAAATCAAAGAATAGAACAGCTTGGATACTAGCTCTTCTTATCACTCTTGGCTTTCATTGCTAAATTTTCCAAATCTAACTAAACAAAGCAGGAAAGAATAAAATTTTAGTTCTTTTTGTTCATGGAATTATTTTAAGATTTATCAACAGGTTTTTTGCTCATATTTATCAAAATAAAACGAAATAATTAAAATTCAATTACAAGCAAATATCTATTAAAATCAATATGCAAATTAATCTTTTCTTCACACTAAAAAAACGCTATATGATTATATATGTAAATACGACTGCATGTAATTAGTACATAGATAAGACTAACAGTATTAAGAATATAACAAAATTTTTCTTAATAATTTAAGATTTAAAGGAAAATAAAATCATGGAGAATGAGACATAAATAATTAACATAATCCTGACATACTTTCAACTACAAAACATCTAATCTCCATTTTAATGATTTTATATATATATATATATATATATAAGTAAGTAAAGTTGGCAACCATAGTCAAGGGTGACCCGAAGGCTCCCTTTTTGATAGCTACTACACCAAGGTGTAGGGGAGGGCGTTACTCTTTTCCCAGGATTGACCCACTTGATCCATACCTTATAATGCTGATTGTTAAGAAAGGAGGCATCAAGTACCATTTTTTGAGTCTTTGGTATGACTCAACCTGGGATTGAACCCAGGTCTCCTGGGCCATTGATGAACACTCTATTATCATGCCAATGTCTGGTGATATATATATATATATGTATATATTATTATCATTAAAATGTGTGAGTATATATATATGTATATGATTACAAGTGTGTGTGTGTATATATATATATATATATATTGGAGGCAGGTGGCTGTATAACTGCTGTTTTGTGGGGGTGCTGCTTCCAAGATTTGTTCAAGACATCATGCAGCATTTTTGTGTAGTTCTTGTTTAGCTTTTTTTCTATGTGTTTTGTTAGTGTCCACCATGTGGTACAATAATCCTAACACAGCTACAGCTTAGAAATCAGATTTCCAGTCAATAGCAGCATATGCCTTTGCAAGGTGTAGGTTGACATCACTTTCAGTAGATGAGATGTAGCCACTGAAGTCTGTGGATTGGTCTACTAATTTCAGAGGTTTACCACTTAAGAGTGAAGATGGCTCCTTTTTGTTTAAAATACATGAATTCTATTTTATTTATGTTCACATGGAAGCCAATGTTCTGGGCTATGCAATAGAGATTCAGTTTGGACAGGTGTATATATGTGTGTGCATATATATACATGTATGTATATAGGTGTGTGTGTATGTATCTCTGTCTTTCTCTCTCTCTCTCTCTATATATATATATATATATATGGAAGTAAATAATGGAAAGGAATCCGACAATATGGAGAAAAGTTGAAAAACCAAGTCATCCAAAAATGATGAATTTATTACGAAGGAAAGTCGACATTAAAACATTTCAGTTTTAATGAACCTTCATCGGGACTTTAAAGTGTGAAATAAGTGTTTATAGAACAACAATGGATGTTTAATAAACTACAAAAACAAGCGAAAGAATATATATATATATATATATATATATATATATATACACACAAAAAAAAAAGATCATTCAATCAATTAGCATTCTTTTTCAAAAGCTATCACATGATTGTCACAGGCAATGATGTTAAACAAATGGAACCACTAAGAGATACAACGTATTATAAAAAAAGAAAAGAATAGAAAAGAAGAGAAAAAATAAAGAAAAGAAAGGAAGAAAGAAGAAGAAAAGAGAAAGAAAAGGATTTCTTCCTTTCTTTTCTTTCATTAATTGATTGAATGATTGAACAGTTACATGATCTTTCTTTGTATATATATTCTCTTTCTTGTTTTTGTATTTTATTACACCTCCATTGTGGTTCGGTCAACACTTGTTTCTCCATTCTAGAGTCCTGATAAAGGTTCATCAAAACAAAAACGTTTTAATGTTGACTTTCCTTAATAAATTCATTTTTTAATTACTTTGTTTTTCAATTTTCATATATATGTATATATATATGCGCGTGTGTGCGAGTCTATGAATATGTACGTTTATATCCACATGTTTATACGTGTATATATACACACATATATATATATATATATATATATATATATATATGTATGAGGTACATACGATAAGTTTCCAGACTTTTTTCGTATGGGCATTTAAAATTGTCGTAGACTCTTGAAAATTCAGTATCTTATTGCTATACATCTTATGAGATGACTGACCAATTTTTATGATTTCAGCTTCAAATGAACAGCTACATCAGCAATTTGAATACACCCTACTAAAGCCTGATTCTCACAGCTGGTGAATTTCAAAAATGCAATCTGGACGTGAGGACAATTTAGAAGAACGATATGCAATAAAATTCTGTTTTAAACTTGGAAAAAATGCCACAGAAACAACATATGGAATGCTTCAGACTGCTTTTTGACCATCTTGCATGAATTGAGCATCAGTTTTTGAGTGGCATAAGAGATTCAAGGAAGGCAGGGAGTCTGTGAGGGGTGATGAGAGGTGTGGGAGGAGTAAGGAAGTCAATACACCAGAGTTGATTGGCCAAAGGATTAGGGTTACTATGTTGAGGTTTAAAGGGAGTTCAGGAAGAGATTCCGTCGGAAGAGGCCAGCACTCTTCAAATCGTCTCAGTGGCATTTCCACCAGGACAATGCACCAGTCCACAACTCCATCCTTGTCACAGACGATTTGACCAAGATGGGCATCAAAACAGTTCCTCAGCCTCCCAAAAGTCCAGATCTTGCTTCCTGTGACTTTTGCTTATTCTCTAAGCTCAGAGGCTGTCGTTATGCGACAATTGAGGAGATGAAAGAGGCTGTGACAAAGGTCATTGACACGCTCACACAAGAGGACTTCCAGAAGTTGTTGGAACAGTACAACAAGTGCATGGCAGCCAGAGGAGATTACTTCAAAAGGGACTAGAGTTTCATGTGTGTACTATCAATAAAAGTGCCCATACGAAAATGTCTGGAAACTTATCGTATGCAGCTTATATATATATATATATATATATATATATATATATATATATATATATGTGTGTGTGTGTGTATATATATATATATATATATATATATGTGTGTGTGTGTGTGTGTGTGTGTATATATATATATATATATATATATGTGTGTGTGTGTATATATAGATATATGCATATATGGGTCATCATAAATAAATATATATCACTTTCACACCAAGGATTTTTATGAAAGGCATGAATCCAATTCTCCATATGCTTTGCCTGATTGCAAGTCATTTTGATCTGGTCTTGTTATTAGCATGTCATGATAAAGAAAAGAGTGAGAGTACGGATAATTCATTCTCTTCATATTGCCTCACCTGCTTCAGCAGGGATAGCAAAATTCCTCTAGAGAGACATGAATCCAACTCTCACTGCTCTTATCATAGCCCCCACCTACTTAAAAACATAACATCCTCAATTAGAGAAACAATGAGTTACCTGTGATGTCGGTTACTTTAATGTAACCCCTAATGTTGTTAATATACAGATTTTTTTTTAAATTGATTAGTTTCACCTGTCATTTCAAAATTAATTCTTAACAACTAACTTAAATACATTGTATTTAAAACCTCTTCTTCAAGTTACAATGACTTATTTCATTGTAGCTCCCTTTAAAAGAGGATTTTTGACAACTTTGAGTATTTCTTGCTGAGACCATTTCTGTGGCTGCTCATTTCTCTTATAAAAGCAGCTACTTAACCTAGTTTTTTTTGCCTTTCAAGGCTGTGGGGCCATAGGATCAAAGTGTAGTGTGACCTTTGCACAACTACTTACTTCGACTCCTCCAGCACCAGCTTTTTCAGCTGAACTTCACACTTAATTGTAATCCTGTTCATTTGGTTGATCCTAGCCAGGTAGCTAAAAGTTCTAGCTTAGGCCGAATGTTTGAAGCCCGCTCGAGATTCTGTTTTTGGTCGATCCAGCCTAGTGGCCTAAAAACATTCAAAGTCCACTGCCAGAGCCCATTTGCATTGGCTTGTAGTGATCCTTTCATGGTTATCCTACTTGTGAGGCAACAAAGTACCAGCTCAAGGCCTGCTGCGCATGCTAGCTTGCAGTGATCCCAATCATTTGTGGTTTTGATCCTACCTGAAGCAGCATGTGTTAGGGTCGGTGCCGAACCTATCCTCCATTGACTCTATTCATAGCAGCAGCCAATCCTGACCTCCTGTACAGTCTCTGCCGATACTGATGATGACTCCTGCCCATGGCAACTCCCAACTTTCCAGCCCACAGCTGAACCCAGTTTCTTTCAACCTAATTCCTGCCTTCACTGACACCTTTCCAGCCAGCAGCTAAACCCAGTTTCCTTTGACCACATTCCTGTCATCGCTGTTGATACACCACCCCACAGCTGAACCTGGTTTCCTTCAACCATTTCCTACCTGCACTGACAACTCTTCCAGCCTGCAGAAAGACCCAGTATCTTCTCAGACCATGTTCCTGTCTGAGCTATTTTCTAGCCCACAGCTGAACCCGGTTTCCTTCAACCACATTGCTGCCTCTGCTGTTGATTATATATTGATATATTTTTATAACAAACTTTTTTGTGGGACTGATGCCATCTTGCCTCACCCTGTCCCACAACACTCTGTCTCATCGCCAGTCAATTTGATCAAGAAGTTATCACTAGCTACCATAATGAAAGAAAGAAAAGAAAATCAGCTATATCTACTGTCAGTTACAAAATTAATTTAACAGGTGGTTTTTAAAACTCAGTGAAAAAGTTTGCAAATTATTTTCTGTCAAAGTGTGCATGAGGAGGAAGAAAAAGTTTCTGTGATTGAAACTTGAATCTTTCAGATACAAAAACTCAGTAACAACATTGCTGACAATCTAAAGGCAAAATAAGAAAGAAAAAAGAAAGTTTTAAGATAAGCTCCAATTCCACAGCTTATACAAGACCAGAGAGAATAAAAATCTAAATAAACATATTGAAAGGTGTGTGTGTGTATGTGTGTGTGTGTTGAGGTGTTCTATCAGTTATCAGCATGAAAAATAGAAGTTAACAAAGTTCAAATTTCAGATGAGGTAGCCAATGTTCCCTTAGCACAAATGCCTTTGGGCAAGGCATAAATCTACTTCTCCCTGCATGCCAGAAAATCAGTAAGTTGTATTTTATTTTCATTACTTCTTATCACTATATGATGCTAAAGAAAAAAAGGGAGGGACATTAATACAAAAAAGTAGTGAAACCTCAGGACTAAATGAGTTAATATCAGAATTAAAAAATAAATCACCAGATGGGGTTGTTAAGATCAAACAGGATATGTTGCTTAGGCCAATAAAAACATTAAACATATATATATATATATATATTAGTTTACTTATCTGCTACCTTTAGTATCTACAAACTGCTTACTGGTTTCAAATTCTCTCTACCTCCACCATGCTTCTCTAACCTTTTAGATATTATTGATAAAACATGACTTGAATTAAATCCTAAACAGTACTTATTTTTATATTGATCTTTCAACTACTACAAACATTCATTAATTGCGTATATGTATATATTATTTATGTAATATTGTTCAAAAGACAACAAAAATATATTCATTGGCATCAATTTCAAAAGATGAAATGTCATAATTTTTTAAAAAATCACTTCACATCAATGGACACAGAAATTTAAGGGTTTTAATCTTGAAAAGTGTGGATGATATTTTGAAATATAGTCGAAAAAAGCATAGACAAAAAAAGATTGAGAACCACTACGTTATACAATGAGAGGAAAAGTGTATTATATTTAGGAAAACCCTATTATTCTATCATCCATTAAAATCAGAACAGTATATATTTTCATGATCTGATTTTTGCATATTACTGAATCAAAAATGGCATATCAAATTTTTTGTTATAGAGTTAAAATTTTCTAACTTAAAGAATAAAACAACTTCCAAAATATGTTCAAGGGTTTTACCTCTTAGAGCAGTTCTCTTTATTTCTACTCCACAACATTTACTTAAACCCCACAATATAAATATAAAAATAACATGAGCACTATGATAAAAGAAACAATAAGATAAAAAAAATTAATTCTTTTTTGAAGAAAAGTCAATGTAATACTATTTAATGGTATATGATATTACTCAACCCCATTGACATTTAATATTACAGTATCATGAAGTCAGCTGAGTATCAAGTACTGGCAGTTTATGAGATCTCGGTAAACATTAGCCTACTTGATAACTCAATATCACATATAAGAATAGGTGGATATTTTAAAAATCATTTTTGGGGTGGATAAAACACAATAAATCAAATATTCATTCATCTTTTGTTTGAAAATATTTGAAATTAAGATAAATTTAAGAATCTGAACTTCTATTTAATAATGGAATTGAAAAAAGAAAACTATTATTTTCATAAATAAAAAATAGAATTCGTTATTAATTCTAAAATTTTTGTTTTTATTATCCAGAAATTTATTGCAATGTATACACAAATGATATTCAAGAGTGTTTGTTTTTTTCATTTATTGCAATGTACTCACAAATAATAATCAAGAGTGTTTTTTTTTTTTTATCTTGAAATCTTTGTTGGCTGATGAAAAAAAAGGAGAAATATTGATGCTATGATAGAAAGAGATAAGAGCAGAATTTTAATCAAAAAACATGTGAACAGAAAAAGAAAAAATGTTACAGAATGAACAATTCTATGATGATAAAAAAAGATACTCTCAAATTGAAGGATTTTTGATGAGTCATTTTCAAAAAAGAAAATTTAGGCAAGTAACAAAAGGTTGACAACACAAACTTGGCTGAACAGAAACCAAACTTGTGTTTACAACACACACACTTATGGCAAACAGGAAGTCAAAGCAATGGAGTCTGCAGTCTTTTCTTTAGTCTTTCTAGGACTATCAAATTAGGATCCATATTAAAATCAAATTATTAAAAAGCTCTTTTTGTACAGTCACTAAAAAGGTTCGTTTATATGACAAAATTTAAAATATCTTCATAGAAAAAAGAGTTTATATTCTTATTTTCTAGATTAATAATTTTCATTATTAATAATTTTGACTAATATTATCATTCATTTTAATTAGAATAGATTATTAAAGTCGTAATTCAAGTGAGTAATGAGTGACAGTTATATGTATTCAAATGAGAAACATGCTTAAGACTAACTTACACACACATATATATATTATATATATATCCAGTCCATCAGCCTTGTGGGTAGAGTGTTCACCAATGCAATAGCATATTGGGGTTCAATCCCAGGTCAAAAAAAATAGTACTTGATGCCTCCTTGCTTAACACTCAGCATTATAAGGTACAGATCAAGAGTAAAGTGGAATAATCCAGCAAATGCAGTTGCACCCTCCCCTATATCTTGGTGAAAAGGGAGCCTTTGGGTCGCCCTTGAATATGGTCGCTAATTTTACTTTATATATATATATGAAGGTGATTCAGTAAATGAATTGAATTTTCCAATATAACAACTCACATTTCACATTGGAAAAAAGTTATGATAAACAGCTTCTCTTTCATGTAAACAACTATGAGATACACATACTCAATTTAATTTTAGGTGAAAACATGATATTAGCATCCAGACTTTTCTTTCATGCTGGATTGAAATATATACAAAAAATGTATTGAGTTGAAAACCCCAAAATGGTGAAAACTTTGTTTAATTTTCTTAATTTTAAATGAAAGGGATTGAAAGTCTCAAATTAAGGAATTTTTTTAAAAAGATAAAAATGCTTATTAGTAATATCATAAAAAAATGAATCCAAGTAACACAGACTAATCAAGAAAAGAAGAAATAAGTTAAACCCACAATACTTGATAAAAATAAAATTGGATAGTAGGATTTTAACTAAGTTAAACCTTGAAAAATTACAAAAGAAATTTTTTCTGAGATGGAAAAGTCACATTATCAAAAACTGATAAGCATAGTATCAGAGATGTAACTTTGTGGCAATAAAACTACCGTCAAACTGGAGACGTCAAACCTCATGACAATCAAACATGCAGCCACTATTATCATTCAGTCATCTTTTCCTGGCTTATCACTTGATTTTAGATTCTGGAAGAGGAGAAAGTGTTATATGATTTATAACGAGCGTGTAGCATTGGAAACCATAAGATGCAGCATGGTGGATATGAAACAGGACAGCTGAATCCAAAAGTGGGTCAACAATGCACTGAGTGAAGGAATATGATAGGTCAACGGCCAAGATCAAATAGTTCAGTCAGGCAACTAGTGATACTCATCTATAAGGGCATCATCTATTGATGAGAAAAAATAGCCATCGAAAGATCACCATGACTCAAATACAAAGCAAACATCCAAAACACCTAACTCTTCATGCGGTTCAACAAAGGGTGCATTCTGTTGAGGTAGGAACTCTGGATTCAGTGTTAAAAAAAATCAGCTACAAAACACAAACAAAACTTACTTAGTGGTAAGAGCACTTTCAACATTGCAACTTTTAATGTTAGAACATTAAATACGATAAACCAACACCCAGAGATTACTGTGTCTGCAGCTGATAAAAATATAGATATATGTATACAGAAACATAGATATTAGCAAACTAAAACACTATGAATCCAGTGATGGATGCTCATTTGTGTCAGCATCTGAATAGAAGAACTTCATCAATGCCACCATTGGAGCAGTAGAAATTCTTCTCAGTCCTAGTGCCCTAAAATCACTAAATAGCTTAGATAAAATCCAACTGAGAATGATGTGTGCTACATTTAAAGGCAACCCTGATACAACAATCATGAAATGAAGTTAGGAGGTAGGAAAAGCACATTGAGATCAAAACTAAAAGCTGCCAACCAAGAAAAAAGACTTCAAAAATAAAAAGAACACTTCAAGAATCTGATAAGAAACCCTCCTTAATAAACCTACTGAAGAAATTATCAATAGCCAACTAAACATCAAACTCAAACACTTTACAAAAGGTGGGTGACTTGATATACAATCAAAAGCAGAAAAGCTGTAGGTCTCAACAAAATACTTCCTAAGGTATGAAAGAGAGGGAAATTAGACAACATACTTCTGTTTATAAACAAAACAAAATAGAGAAATGGATGAAAAGCTGCATCCATCTCTTCCTCAAGATGGGCTTCCACATCACTCAAAAGTACAAAAGCATAATTGCCATAGATGCTAAGGTTTATAATGCCCGACTTCAAAATTATATCCAACCTGAACTTAAGAAAATTCTTACAAAAAATCAAAACAAATTTCAGAGAAATTGATTCACAACTTCTGATTCTGACTATTCATCAAATCTTTGAAGGAGTACATGCAAAAAATTTTGAAGCAACACTTTTTTATTTGTAGATTTCTACAATGCATCTGATTCTATACACAGAAAAAAGACGGTCTTCCCAAAGAATCTTTTAATGCTATAATGATGCTCTCTAAAGACATGAAGCAACAGTTCACTCACCAGACAGTGACACTAATTTCTTTGACATTATTGTTGGAGTCTTGCGAGGAGATATGTTAGTACCATTCCTATTTATATTCTGCCTAGATTACATACTACGAACGTCAATAAATCTAACGAAAGAAAATGGATTCCCATTAAAAAAGATAAGAAGCAGATAATATCCCACAGAAACTATGATAGATACAGACTACACAAATAATCTAATACTTCTAGCAAATACACCTGCCCCAAGTTAAATCTCTGCTACATAACCTAGAGCTGGCAGTAAGAGACATTGGCCTCTGCATGAACACAGCTAAAACAGAGTTCATGTATTTTAAACAAAATGAAGCCATCTCCACATTAAATTAGTAGACCAGTTCACATACCTCAGTAGCAATATCTAATCTACTGAAAGTGATGTCAACAGAAGAAAAGCCTGGACTGCTATTGATAGGTTGTTGATCATATAGAAATTTGAACCCTTTGATGAAATAAAACTGGAATTCTTCCAACCTGTAGCTGTGTCAGTACTACTGTATGGTTGCACCACAAACTTTTTGAAGAAAATGCTAGATGGGAATTATATAAAGGTGTTGCATGCCATTCTAAATAAATCCTGGAAGCAGCACCCCACAAAACAGCAGCTATACAGCTACTTACTTCCCATCTCACAAACCATAAGACATACTGAGCACTGCCATAGAAGTAAGAACAAACTCATAAGCAACATTCTCCAATGGACTTCTACCCATGGACACACTAGTGTTAGCCAACCAGTAAATCTTACATCAATTCTGTAGGGATATTGGATGCTGCAAAGAGGACCTCTCAAAAGCAAATGGTTGATGGGGAAGAAGTCAAGGGAATCCATGCTACATGGGCCCGACAATATTTTTCAGACACTTTGAAAAAAGTACTTCAAGGTGGTCACTAGTGCCAAAAACTTTTGAGATTGTAAGTACGTTGCTGAGGAGTGAAAATCCACTACGAGTGTAATCATTTTTTTTAGTTTGGCTTTGATAATTTTAGTTTTTTGTGATTTTTACGAAAACTTGCGCGACACTATTTTTCGGACATGACAAAAAATCCTATTTTATTAAGAGCTATGTTCATGTATATGTTGCTGTATGCAAATTTTCTGCTTGTACACTGTTCTGGGGCACTGGCACCCCTACTACTATGTTAACATAGGACAATCTAACACCATAAATAGTCCGGACATTTCTCAGCAAAACAATTAAGTTTAATGAAGTAAAATGCATTCAAAAGTCGTTTGTTTTGCACGGAAGAAGCGGGAAGATGGCCTCAGCATCAGAAGGATTGCCATGGATTTGAAGCTGTTGAAATCAACAGTCGAATACATGCTGAAGACAAACTCCAAGTGGAAAAAGAAGAGAGGGCGGAAAAGATCAATTGGCAAGAGGACTGAAAGGAGAATGAAGAGGACTGTGACACGGCTTTTGACATCTGGAGAAAAAGTTACAGCAAGAAAAGTGAAGGAGAAATGTGAATTGGATGTAAACGTCCGAACAGTACAAAGAACGCTGCATAGGATTGGTTTGAAGTATGCAAAGGCTAAGAAAAAAATTACACTAACAAAGAAACACAAAGGAGCAAGACTGGAGTGTGCTAAAAGGTGGTTAACAAAGCATGTTGACTTTAAGAAGGTTATATTTACTGATGAGAAGCGTTTTAAGTTTGATGGGCCCAATGGATGGTGTACTTGGTCGAGAAGGGGTGAGCCTGTTGTACTGAACAAACGACAGATGGGAGGAGGAGGAGTTATGGTTTGGGGTATGATCTTTGCTAATGGAAATATATGGTTGGAGTGGCTGAAAGGACGACAGAACAGCGAAAGCTACAAACAGTTGCTGGATGAGAAAGCCCTACCAAGGATAAGAAGAGAGATGGGGAATGACTTCGTTCTACAGCAAGACAATTGGAGCATTCATGTGTCAAAACTCATGAAAGAATGGATGGCTAAAGTGAATATAACTACTTTGGAATGGCCTGCAAGAAGCCCAGATCTAAATTTAATAGAAAATGTTTGGGAAATGCTTGTGCAACTTGTCTATGATGGACCTGAAAACGAATACTAGGAGCCAAAAATCCACTAATAGAAACACGTAGAGATGTTATTGTACATATGTTTAATCATTATGAAGAGAGATTGATAAAAGTTATTGAGAAGAAAGGTGATATTACAGACTATTAACAGTTTTTCAATGATGTCCGAAAAATAATGTTGTGTGTTTTGTAAAAAATGATGAAAATTAAATATTTTTCCTTACCTAATCGATTTTCTTCCATTTTTATTACAGGTATTGTCTTTATATGTTTATGCTATTCTATTGAAGGAATTTCGCCACTCTATGGTACTCGGAAAGTCGAATACTAAAGTGTCCAAAAAATATTGTCGGGCCCCTGTATAAGCACAACTTGATGATGATGAAGTAACTGTTCTGTTTATCAAAATGATAGCATTAACTAAATCCACCATTTCAGGTGGGCCTACCATCACCTTGAATACTATTTCAATTTTCCTATTTGTAAACATGCTACTCTATAGATTTCACAAGGTTTACATTTCTCAGCCACCAAAATTTGATGACCTCCATTCAAGCCTGGAGTACTCTAATTTACCACCATTTTGAACAACCTTAAAACAAATATTTTTGTGAGCTTAAAATAATTTTTGCTATAAAGCAATTCCAAACAATACAGTTTACATTCATAGAAAAAATTACTATATTCATTGAATAAACCTTATATATATGTAAATGTGCAGATATATATGGGAAAATGGAAGTAAATTTGATGGTAAGTAAATATGCAATAATGAAAACACAAGGTATTCTGAGGAGGATTTATAATTGAAACATTTGCCGACATTAAACATTTCTGGGTTTTGTTTTATTTGTTTTTTTTTTACATTAAATCTTCATCAGGGCGTTTGAATATGTGACTGTGTATTTTATTCACACTTTTTTTGGTTAAATGAAATGAAAAAATGAGAAAGCTAGAAGCATTTTGTTTCAAAACTGTATGATGTAATGAGTGTTCAAAATTTATTTTAAAACCTAACGTATTCATTCCCCCACACCTATCCTCCAAAAAATCTGATTACAATACTATTGAACAAAAACCAACTTTTAAAACTTATCTTCTTATTTAGTCGAATTAATGCAAAAAAGTTAGAAAATCCCTTATTTAAAATAGTTTGGTTTCATCGATTCTCTCTATATAAAGGAGTCGCATTAGTTTTACTATGTACATGTTGACTTATAACTAAAAAAAAAAAAAAAGATGTCATTGAGCATTACCATCGCACATACACTTTAATATGTTTATAAAAAGGAAAAGAAGAAAATTTAGTTTTCGATTTCTTTCTCACTAAATGATATAATTTCATAATTAAAAATCAATCGATTTGTGGAACTCTTCAGAGTTCTTCATAAGTAAGTACAAAAAAAGGAGAACTCTTTGGTTCTTCTTCAGCACCGCCATGTTTAAATATCACATAGTTACCATAGCGAAATTTGAATTTTAAACTTTTTCAAAAATTATTGTTTTGTAATTTAAAACTAATTGTAAAAAATAAAAATGTTTATTTTTTTTGAGAACTAAAAAAAAATCACGAAAATGTTTCAAAATAAGGAATGTGTGTTTTTAAATACTATTATAATGTAAACAAACAAAAAACTTGTAATACGAAAAATTTTATATTTTTAATTCCTAGCTTCTTTTTATTGTAAGGACACATTTTTATTTTTTAACATTTTTTTTTTATTGTGCCTACTTATTTTTAGGGATGAAAAATAAAAACTAAACGAAAGCATTGTTTATCAATAACTCAAAAACTGCTTTTTTTAAACGAATACTTTTCATATTAAAACAAAATACATTAATGTTTAATCAGTGTAACACGAAAACTTAATAAATAAATAAACTGTTTATAGAATAAACGAGTATTTTCGATTTGAATATAGGAAATTTTCTAGCTAAAAATAAGTACACTGTTCTAATTCTTAGTTTCTTTTTATTGATATTTTTTATAGGGTGAAAAAGAAAACAAATTAAACGAATACATTTTTTTGTTATTCAACAGACAATTAAATACTGAATTTAAATTTAGTCATAAAAAAAAGTCTAAAAAAAAAATAAAAATAAATAAATAAATAAAATAATAGAATTATGATGATGTTTCAAACCACTCACGAGTTTAGGGTTACATTTTTTAGATATTTTAAATGAAAACCAAAAAAATCCTAAAATAAAAAAATATTGTAATACGTGAATTTTTAGATTATTTCATTGTTAAATTTTAAGAGAGTGAATGAGAATTTTAAACCTCTGCTACTTTTTTGAAAAATTTTAACTAAAAAATTGTTTTGTAACTGAGTACTAATTGTAAAAAATAAAAAATTCATTGGAGACCCAAAAAAAAATCATGGAAATGTTCTAAACCTTTTACCAGTATAAAGTTACATATTTTAATTTGCTATTTTTGATGTAAACTAAAAATGAAAAAAAAAAAAAAAAAATTCATAAAATAAAATACTTTTCACTTGAATTAATAGACAAATTTTTTTTTACAACAATTAAGGGCACATTTTTAATTCTAAGCTTACTCCTCTCTTTACCCTATCTCATTCAACAGAGTTCTTAAAATCCTTTTAGCCCGGTCATGGACCGAGATAGATAAAAGCGACATTGACAGAAATAGACAAATGTGACATGAAATGGTTGCAATAGATAGATATGAACACAATAAGCTAGATGGATAGCAATTGTTATTTTAATCATATTTCATTAAAAACCAGGCAAGGTTCTTTTTAGCAGTTGTTTCATTAATTTTTTTTTTCTTTTCAAGAAATAAAAATCAATATAAAACTTCTGAAAGAACCCTGGTTTTGGTTTTTAATAAAACATGCTTAAGATTATATATATATATATATATATATATACACTTTGTAATGTAATCTGATAATGTGATATTTTGAGAGAGAAAATGAAAAAATATTCAAATGCAACAAAAATTTTAATCTATTTATCTAGAACTTTATCTTATTAATTGCTTTTTATCACACTATTCTGGGTCGACTCTTAGACTGTGAGAGCAAATAGGGCAAAAATATAGAATTAGCTTTCAAAAAACTTTAACGGACATTTCACACCTGTTTCATAGAAATCATTTACTGAGCCTTCCATGGTTGAAGTGGTTAAAATGACATCAATTACGAATGAAAATGATAAAAATGATTCATTGGAATATTATAAAAAATATTATTAGCAACAAGACCAAAAGAAAAATCTTTTATATCTTCTTGAAAGATTATAGATACAGAAGGAAACATGCTTATTTAGAACAAAACAGAAAATTTATTATATATATATATATATATATATATATATATATATATATATATATATATATATTAGTGGGTAGAGTGTTCGCCAATGGCCTGTAAGATCGGGGTTCAGTCCCAAGTCAAGTCATACTAAAGACAAAATATGGTACTTGATACCCCCTTGCTTAACACTCAGCATTATAAAGTACGTATCAAGAGTAAAGTGTAGCAATCCAGTGAAAGGAGTAACGCCCTCCCCGGTGTAGTAGCTATTGAAAAGGGAGCCTTCTGGTTGACCTTGACTAGTCAGCCAACTTTACTAATATATATAATGTTTGTATGTGTAGTTCGGCAGCAGTCTTTATTATTCAATCAAACATGCTTTAATGAAAGACACATTTTGTCTATATAATTTTATTAAAATCCTTTCAAGTTTCCTGATAAGTGTCTTGGTTTCAGGTTGGAATTGGTGGATGAATTTACCAAAATTGTCCCGAGCGCTTTCAGACCTTTCATAGGTCATCATCAAGGGTTGCTTGCATGTGTAAGAGTGTTTTTAAAGAGTTTTGAAAATTTTTACGTTTGTTTTATAACATAACAAAATTACGTAAACGCAGAGTTGGATAAAACTGAGATGCTGAAGAATTTAAAAACAGAACGCTATCAATGGAAATAGAATATTATCAAGAAATATGGAATATTAAAAAAAAAAAAAAAAAAAAAAAAAAAAAAAACTAAAGGCATTTCAAAACATTGTCACAATTTTCAAAATTAATTCTATTGATTTTAGTTTTTTGGGGGTTTTATATGTAGGGCTTCTAGGATTTGTAGTTGTAGCTTATTTACTTTGTGTGCTATTATAGTGGTGTTTTTAACTAGAATTTTTCAAAACTTGGAAATAGAATGGGTTTTAAGATGTAAGGCTATAGAGCTAGAATCATTAAGGTGCATTGTAAGCCGTCTAGAAAGAGTTGTAGTGGTACAACCAACATACGTATTATTTTCTTTGGAGACACAATCAATAGTATTAATTTTGAAAATAGCGTCAATGTTTTGAAGTGCCTTTGGTTTTGTTTTGTTTTCTTTAATATTCCATATTTCTTGATAATATTCTATTTCCATTGATAGCGTTCTGTTTTTAAATTCTTCAGCATCTCAGTTTTATCCAACTCTGCGTTTACGTAATTTTGTTATGTTATAAAAAACCTAAAAACTTTCAAAACTCTTTAAAAACACTTTTACACATGCAAGCAACCCTTGATGATGGCCTATGAAAGATCCGAAAGCGTTCGGGACAATTTTGGTAAATTCACCACCAATTCCAACCTGAAACCAAGACACTTATCAGGAAACTTGAAAGGATTTTAATAAAATTATATAGACAAAATGTGTCTTTATTATTTAATCAAACATGCTTTTATATATATATATGTGTGTGTGTGTGTGTGTGTGTGTGTTCACATCAAATTTTCTTTTTAAATCTGAAGTTTGACTCATTCATCACATGAAAATGAGTAATAAATATAACTTATGAAAATTTTAATAATCTTAAGTTTTTACCTGCTGTTACAATTTCAGTGCTTTTGAAAATTTCGCATCAGAAATTGGGGAGATTTTACTTGATCACAATTATTACTATCATAATAAAAATCGACTTCTTCATCCTTACGACAACCTAATTTTAAACATGGAAATATGTAGTCAATCAACAACCAGTTTGAACAGGCAACACCCTAATTCATAGTTTATGGACAGAAATGACTGATGCAATGGAATTTTTCTGAGTCATTGAATTCAAGAAAAGGTTATTTAATATAAAAAATTGTTTTGAGTAGACATTTTTTACTTAAAAATATTTTTTAGACGAGCAAAAGTAGAAAGCCCACTAGTCAAAATTTACAACCAATTCTAAGATATTAGTTCAGTCATCCACAGATTTCTGAAATTTTTTTTAGCCATAAAACAAAATAAGTAAGTAAAGTTGGTGACTTTAGTCAAGGGTGACCAGAAGGCTTCCTTTTCAATAGCTACTATACCTAGATGTATGGGGAGGGCGCTACTCCATTCCCTGGATTGCTCAACTTTACCCTTGATCCTTACTTTATAATGCTGAATGTTAAGCAAGGCAGTATCAAGTACCATTTTTGAGTCTTTGGTATGACTTGACCTGGGATTGAACCCCGGTCTCCCGGACCATTTACAAACACTCTACTCATTTAGCCAATAACATATTCTTTCTTTATTTCTAAGTTAATCATTTGGGATGGGATTTATTTCAATAAAAACAGTTGTACGGATTTTTTCTTTCTAGGTTGGTCAATGCAGCCACCTGGAAAAGTTAAAAATAATCACTTTTGCTTAAAGACTAAATTTTCAAAATTGTTTCTGAAGTTGTAGCTTGTAAGTTCATAACCCGAGTGAATCACAAGTTTAGTAATTTTTGGCTATCTGTTAATTTGTGGGGCTTATATCACGGGGCAGAAGCAGTTCAAGTTATAGAAGGTACCTGCAGTAATTAGTAGTATCACAGTAGTTGGTGCGCTGACATGTTATGCATTACTTCACTCCATATGTGAGTTGAAAGCCGCACAGATGAACATACAACATAGTCTAATTTGGGATCTTATACTTTACAAGTTTGAACTGGACCTTAATCCCCGCAGAAGGAAAACCAAAAACATTTGTGTGAAATGCAAAGGTGCAATTGATCTCATTATAGTAACTAGATAGCTCAAGAAATTGCCTAAAATCTCTGATTCTGAGGCCTGGCTCTAAGCATAAAGTCAAATCCGGCAAGTAGCACTCGAAGAGTATCAGGCGAGTTCAGCACTCCACAGTTCAGTCACCTTAACCTAGGCAAAAAACATCCAAAGCTGCCAAATTGTGCTTCATGTACTACCAAAATATTGCAAAACTTTTGACTCACCTTAATTTTAAAAAATAAAATAGAATTCATTGAAAACTATTAACAAAGCAAAAAGAAACTCCTAGTTTGACCTTAATAATCCAAATTTCATTTGATCTAAAAATATTTCTTGGCATCAAACCAATGCAGATTAATAAAGAACAATGTATTTTCATGTGAAATAAGACACAGATATCATTTCAATGACATTTCATAAAATAGATTTCTAAAAATAGTCTCTTTAGGATATTTAGTCATTCAATTTCATAAGCCAAAAATACTAATTGAATAATTGTTTGTTTATTTGTTTTTTCCCATGAAGCAGAATATAAGAATTTCTTCTTTTGCTAATTATCAAAAATGTTGGATATATAAAGGAGAAACGGTAAGCAACAGTTATTGTTAATATTTTCATCTTAACGTTTAAGATATAATGTTCAACCTATTTGATCAATACTAACCACTGAATTAAATACATTACCAATGAAGGAGAGTATGTTGACAGATATTCCTTGTATAGATTCTTTTTTCATCAATAGGCAATAGATTTATTTATGTGTTATATCATCAAGTGTTCAATATTTTTGCATATGATGTAAACCATTACTTAGGAAAAAAAAATGTAATTTTTATAATTTTATCTGATTAAAATATTAAGGGATTTTCTCTGCAGATGCAAAATAATTGTCACAAAATTTGTTTTCTAAATCTAGATAAACCCTTACTCAGTTCTATTATCACCTTTGGTTAGAGAACAGAATGAGCTAACATATTGTTATTAGTAGGGAACAGGTTGACACTGTAAACCAACAAATGATCTAACAAATAAATATGACTCCAATAAAAATACAAAAAGATCTGAAAGCTGCAGGTAAAATTTTGATAAAAGACTTCATGAAAACCTTTTTTTTTCATCTGGAAAAGAAACAATATACACACTCTATAAAAACTCTTTTTTGTTCTAGATAACACAGAAATGTGTCACAGGAATGAGAGTCTGTCATGATACCACAGGTTTCTGTGTGTCTACAAATCCTACACAACCAACATTTGGCTCACTTCATACAAAACCCTGCTACACACATACAAATATGTTTTGTTTTTTTTTCCCCAAAAAGCATATTATCAAAATTTTCGATGAAAATTCCTTTTCCACATACCTAATAACCTCCACTCTCCAAACTAAGAACCCATGACTCAAGAATTGTATCTTTGCTGCAACTTGTTCCCCCCCGCCACACACACTCCACATCAACACTTAAAAAGCTGATTGCAGCTTGACTGTCATTTTAAAATGCCTAAAAACGGGGGAGGGGAAGAAAGAAAGAGAAAAATCTTATAACTCAAACATTTTTTCAATTAAAACGTCAAATAGATATTTTCATATAGTTTTTTTCTTAAGAAATATGCTTACAAGATACAATTTTCCCCAAATGTATAGGTGTATTTTCTCTCATATATATATATATATATATATATATATATATATATATATATATATGTATATATGCTATTATAGTATGTGGTGTACTATGTTTGAAGTAGACAATATTTTAGTAAATGATCAACCAAAGTATTTGAGTCATGAATCTTCTAATAATTGTGTCAGTTGGATGCCAAAATTGAAATTTTTAAAAAAGAAAAAAAAAAGTGCCAGTTGAAATGCTACAATCTCACCATCACTATTTTTGCTGGAAAATGCTAAGAAAAAATTAAGCCAATTTGTTTATTGCTTTTTAAAAAATGTACAAACTGTTTATAAGCCTAAATATTTTAATTGCCTTTTAATGATTTTAAATTTTCTAATGAGTATTTTTAATACATAGGGTAAATCTGTAATCAAGTTTTACTTTGATTTAAGGAAATAAAATTTAGGACAATTTTGAAAGATAGACCACGTACGACAATTGCACACTACACATGTAGTGAAAGTGACACACACAAATCCACACAATATATATATATATATATATAAATAAACAAAAGTATATACTATGTGCATTATACAATACATACAGCATGTGTATATCAGTGCTTTGGCAATGTACTGTTTAGCAAGATACTCCTAGAAACCATTATTAGTGTAGAGTTCAATCTTAACCAGATATCCCACACTTGTAAGCCTTGTGCCAGACATCACTAAAAATAGTAAATTACTATTGCAGTCAGTGATCCTTATTGAAATTCATTCTGATGAATCTGTCCTTATTGCAAAACATTTTAATTTGATTTTCTGTAGTCTTCCTTTTCTCAAAACAGACTTTATACCAAACCTTACCCATATGTGCCTAATATATATTTGCTGTCCTATATATTTTTTGATTGCTACATTCTAAAACATGTTATCAACTACCAGTTAGAAGCAAAGTGATTTTTTTTTCTCTATCATTTTGAAAATTTAATTTCCCTTACAAAATTTTAAAAAATATTTTGATATTGAACATTTTTCAATCATTTCCGAAAAACTGGAACAAATTTTTGTCATTCTCTAAGTTACTTCAACTAGAATTTTCATTTTGACAGTTTTTTTACTCATTAGATTTTGGTTGATGTGTTTTTTTTTTATTCTTCATTAATTGAAATGAAATATTGTCATTTTATAAGAGAAAAAAAAAAGATCATACAACCAGATACTTTACACACTTTGAAAAAGTCTGGTTGAAGGATTAAAACCCTTAGCCACTTTTTCTAAGTGTTTAATTTATCTGGTAGCACATATAAGATTTACACTCCTATATTTTTAAACATGTCAGCAAGGACCACATTGAGTAGAAATTTCTGGAAGAACAAGATCCAAGACTAACTTGTTCTTGAAACAAGTGTGATATGGCATCAATGAATTAAATAGTTTCAGGAATCTGTTAGACAGAGTAGTCATATGCCATTGCTTTCAACTATGTCCACGCATTTTGATTTTGTACCATGCAAAAATAAATCTTGTGTTTGGAGCTGGTCATGTGACATGGATACCTGTATATATCTTATGCTTTCAATAGCTTACTCTCATTCTTCGTACTCCCAGCTAGCGACAACTAGCTCCTGACAACTTGATAGTTCACTTTAATGCACTCATATAGCTGCAGACATTTCACCACATACTATTTCAGACATGCAACCTAAAATGGGAGCCAGCAAAAATTCATTCACAGTCCAAATGAAATTGGTATATTTGCTACACTTCAAGATTCTAAACTTTACATGGACCTCAGAATCACCTCACCATACAGATACACACGTTTAGCTAGTGGGCAGACAAATACTCTGAGGCTATGTACTTTTTAGTTTCTCAGCACACTTACACACAGACATGTTCAAACAAAACACACTTACATAATATTTGTATCAGTCACACCCACACACAAATACCGAACAAACAATATTCAAATATTTTTCCTACTTGGTATTGTTTTTGCTAAGTTGTTTAGTATATAAAATTATCTTGTTTATATTATCATGTCATTAAATTTCTTTTTGTCAGTGTCATTTATATTACTTGTGCTTTAATGTCATCCTCCACACAATTTTTTTCTTTTTCTCCTCCTCTGATGGTTCTAAATCTTCAAAGTTTCAAAATCATTACAGCATTATGGAATTGTATCATTTACATTCCCTTCTTGTTTGAAATTCTCGGAGGAATCATTGCTATAATCCTACAGATCATTTCAACTAACACTCTTATCCTTGCTTTTTTAGATTTTTTTTAAATCTCTTTAGCCAATGTGTTTTTTAGACTTTTTCAGACTCATAATTCATCTAGTCTAATTTTTTTCTCTCATAGATAATTCTAGATTAATATATCAATGATTTCAGCAAACAATGATAACCCATAAGCTGTGATTTACTAAGCTTAGTTGGACACAAGGCCAGAAATATGGAGCACCCAGTGTAAATCAGATTCACTAACAATGATCAGCTAGCCGAGCCTGCTAACCCCTATAACACATGAGGTACCCATAATAAATTTTTACCAAAATGGTTTGTATTGAACAATATGTTAATTTGTATAATGATATCATCTTTCGGTTATGGAAGCCCCCAGTAGTCATGATCACTAAATTATAGTACTTGTCATAAATATTTGAACAGATAATTTACTTCTAACTGCTTACTCTTGAGAGTTGAAAATAGGAACATTATAGAAGAAAAAAACAAATTTTATTGCAATCAACAAGTTTGCATTTAGTCATGTATTCTGGTCCTGAATGCTAAATTTCTGAGAAAAAAAAACAACAACTATTTCTGATGATTTCAGTTTGCAGGTATCATTAAAGGATTTTAAACAGGTGGGAATTCAAATTTACTAACTCATTTGGCAACTTTTCGAAATAATGTGAATTTGCCTTTTCAATCTCCTTGATTGATTCTGAGCAAAATTTTAAGGTGGAAAATGAATTACTTTTTCTTCATTTAGTTCTATTAAAAAATCCTTTTCCAGAATTTTAGCATTTAGAATTACAAAAGAAAAGTTAAATTCCTTGTTATGTTGGTTACAATAAAATTTGCTTCTTTAGTTATGTTCCTAGTTTTTAACTTTCAAAACAAAACAATTAGAAGTAAATTGTATGTTTGTTCAAATATTTATGACTATCACTGTACATCCTGGATTTTTTCGAGCAGTCATTTGTCTAAAATTATTTACAAGAGAAAAAACACCTGATGAAGACTAAAGAACACAATGAGTGAAACAGAGATAAAAAAAAAAGAAAAATAATGAAGATGATGAAGATACTAGCACAACCCCCACCCCCCACCAAAAAAAAATCAATTGACTGACATTTTATCTGAGAATTTTATACAATATTTTATCTTCAAATTTAAACTTTGGAATGTACATTTATTAATGGAAAAAAGGAAATAAAAATGTTGCCTCCAGGAAACTATTTATGGCTTAAATCTTCAGTAAAAAAAAATAAAAAATTGAAAAGGTTTAAGTTTAAATGAATAACATATTCATCATTTTCTCATTAGAATCTTTAGTTTAATTCTACCATTCTTTTTCAAATCTCTTAAATTCACATTACTATCTTTTAAAGGTTTTGATGACATAATGAAAAGACACGGATTGTAATTCTCTTCTTCCATATTTCATTTCATTAAAAGTCAGAAATAAAAATGAAACAATAAATCGTTTGAGTATTCATCTTATTTGATGTAATGATGCAGCCACAGAGTTTATACTGTAAAATTATTCATGATGAGGAATTAAATAGGTAATAAAATTTACAGAAGAGGCTCAGTTAATTAGTACTTTCTTAAAAATCATGAGAATATTGGAATGAAGAAAAGGCTTTTTATTTTTTTTTTTTTTTTAAACAGTCCAATCAAATAATACCTTAACCAGAACAGACAATTTTCCAGCCTGGGTTTCATATTCAGCTGTGCTTTTCAGCTTGTAGTTAAGGAGTTCAGCTAAGCAGGGTTGGTTCACATTCCTTTGGTTTATTTCTTAGAACAGAAATATTCATTCAGAATGTCCAGGGATTGGGATTCTTTACCATAATCATCTACCATTACTCATCCACAGCCATTGATTTTTCTTGCTTTAACTTCTGTGTCTATCCTTTGAAGACTGACTCATTCTCCAAGTTTTTTTTGTCTTTAACCTTCTGCAAGTTAATTCCATATTCTGTGCAAAGAGCCTCAACCAATTTTGGTGTACGCAGCTTCATCAATATTGTTGGCCAAAATTCACAAATTAATTTTGTCTAATGCTTTGCAGCATTTGGTCAATTCCAAAAGTCCATCATGAAAGAAAAAAGTTTTCAGATTTTTTCGAAAAGCAGTGTAAAGATCTATCAACTGAGCAGGGACTGAATCTTTTTTTTCACTGCCAAACAAAATTCCATCTCAGTCATACAAAACTCCATAAAAAGTTCCATTTTGTTTATCAAATACTTACAAACGATTTAATGCCAAAATTTTATTCATTTATAAATGTTTGATTGCAATCAGGAATAGATTTTCAATGTTCCATAGCTTTATTTTTAAAAACATTTATCTATAATCATTTGTCTGCACACTGCTATATGATATATATATATATATATATATATATATATATATATATATATATATATACAAGCGTTCCGATCTAATACAAGACATTTTCACATAGTTGTAGGTTTCAAGTATCCCATTCTAATAGTAATAATATATAAATTATATGGTTTAAAGTAACAATTCCTACGTAATAATTATTTGTTTGTACAGTTATGTTTTCAAGTACTTAATAAATTTGGTTTAATTTGTTTTTAAATCAACCTTATATCACATTCTGCAACCATGGTGTAATAGATACAGTTTAGTGGACAAACTGAGTGTGTGTGTGTGTGTGTGTGTGTGTATGGAGAGAGAGAGAGAGAGAGAGAGGTGTGAGAGACAGATTGAATAAAAGAGAAAAGAAAAATCAGTTTTCTTATTTTTTGGTAATTTCTCTTCCAAACAAGTGACAGATCTTGAATCATTGACATATCAGCATTCATTTTCTTGTCAAGTAGTTGCCAACTAATAGATAAAAGACAAAATTCTGCGGATGGCTGGAGAAATACAGACCAACTCTAATGTTTCAGTTCATTATTCATTTTTGGGAGATCACAGTTTAAAAAAAAATTCTAAAAAGCAGTTAAAAAAAGCTAAGAAACAACAATTCTTTGACACAAAGTCAGAAAAATTCATTTTATTTTTTAAGTCATTAAAATAAAAAAAAATTAAACAGTCAACAAAATAAAATCTTTAATCTATCAAAATAATTTCAAACACAGAATGATCTTTTATAGTTAGAAATCATTTCTTTGTTAGATCATTTTATCTTACTCCAAAATATTCTTTTAAAGTATCTGTAAACTTAAAGTGATACATGCATTTTCAGTTGGGATTGAACTCACTCCAACATATCTGCTAGACCAACGCTACTCAAAGTGCTGGTACATATGTCATCAACTGTCCATATGTTGTAAGTTTCCAGTTTCACATGCCGTGATACAATACAACAGATAGAAATAATTGAACTTGTTGGAAATAAAAGTTATGCACAATCTTGCAATTGGTATGTGGCATATTGGAAAAATATCCTGCTAGTATATCACATTAGTTTGAGAGACGTTGCGAGACTAACATACAAAGCTTCACTCTGACCTTATATCAATATAAATGTGTCTTACATAACAGAAGTGTTTAAAACTTTACTGAATGCTTGAAAGTGTTTATTTTTTTAAATGTAAAATGAAAAAAACAATTTTGGAAGATTTAAATTCCAAGAAATTTGAAATTGTTTATAAAAAGGGAATGACATTTTCAGGTTTTAACCAAACTTCATCTTTTTTTAAATCTGTTCTTTCTGAAAAGTTAAGTCAAAATAAACAACTCTCTTACATCAGCCATTTATTGGTAAAACATTAAAACAAATATTAAACAATCTGATTTTGATACACTGTTATTTTCTCTGTGGGATCCTTGACCCTATTTAGAATGTACATTGGCCTTGAGTGTTAGTGTCTCCAATGTAAACTATCCAAGTTTGAAAAACTGACCAATAGAAACCAAGATTGATATTTTTGTTGGTTCATTTGAGCTTTTCACGGAAATTGGACCAATTAACCAATCAAATGAGCACAATTTTAAGGGACACAACTCTGTAATATACGAAAATAATCAGGAAAATATTACAGCTAAAGAATCCAAATGGAATTTCTGTTTCTCTAATAGAGCAATTAATGTTTGGCATTTACCAAGATCAACTATATTTCTATCAATTATTTTTCGCTTTTTTGTTTCATATTCATGCCTAATCTGGTCCAAGAAGTCAGAGGTCAACTGATCCAACTCACCTATGGCTATTTGTCCCTCATTAGAAATCTCCTGGTCTTCAATTGAGCACAACTCTTTACTTAAGTTTTGTAAATAAGATTGGAGTTGTTGCAGCCAATAATTCATTTTGGCCTGACTGATTGACATTTCAGGTAAAATAACCACATCTTCAGGAAGACGACTGTACAAGAAGTGAATAATGGCTGGGATGTAAGCGACTTCTCTGGAAAAAAAAAAAAAAAAAAAAAATTATATACCTGACTTGGACTTTTAATTAGAGAACTATCTAGATTCCTAAAGCTTAGAATATCATGAGGACACATTTGGTTGAAAGATTGTGTTGCACCAATCCTCTAAGTGAGACAGGCTGGGGAGAGAAGAGATAGATTCCTGTTTTTCCCAAGGGCATTAGCACAAAAGTGAAATGCAAACAGCTTTGTCCAGGATTTGAACTTGGCTTATTGTGTCTGTAATAGTAGGGCAGAATAAGCTCTTTAGTCTATAGTGACCATTCTAGGAGAAAGAGAACTGAATTAAAACCAGCACTATCCAGCAGAAAAATTTAGATAATTTCACTAAGTCATGTCATTGGGCCAACCTGTTTTCATGTTTTTAGAAAGTCAGAATGAAAGAGCCAAAGTTTCAGGGTACAGATTACATTATTTCTGCTCTACTCAAAATAAACAAATAAAATTTAAAAAAATAGATATTCAGTATACTCAATTAAAATATTAACACATTTTTCATGAAGTGAAAGAGCGAAAAGGTAAAAAAAATGTATTTGTACAAATCTTTTAGACGAACATCCATATTTTTAGTAAAATATCAACAATTACAATGATTCAACTGATGAATTCTACTGATTTTTCTTGCGCTTGTCACACAATTTGTTCAAATTATCAAAATTTGAACCAAGTCTTATCTTTTGCTCATCATTTTTCCAATCTTTCACTGATTTCAACATGATGGTAGACCACAGGCCAAGTAATCACAAATGTAGTAATAATCTAAATCATTCAAATCTGTGAATTATCTAATTTAATTGCCAAATGATGACAAGCAAGAAGGAAAACAGAGAACAAAATAAATCTCATTAAAAGCTTCTTAAGAATTAATAAGTGTCAGGTACAGAGAATTCACCAATTGAAATTGTAAGATTAAAACAACTAAAATTAAGATAGAAGTTTTAATTCTGACTTCAGAGCATCAAAGAATATCAGTAGAAAAGAATATATCAAAATAGCATTGACGACAATAAAATTTCCAGATAATTTATTTAAAAAAATAAAAATAATAAGAACTGTCATTTGTGGGTTGTTGTTTTTTTTTTTCAAATTCATGAAAAAAAATTCTGTTGTTTAAGTTGATTTATAAATCATTTTTCTTTTCTTCATTGCAAATAAATATACAAAACAAAAAAGGATAAGTAATCAGAGGAAATAATTATAAAGAGCAGTTTTTGGGTTGGTGAGACTCCTTAACAGGTTTTCATTTGTATGAAAAACAGAATGACACGACTTTTCACTATGTAGTCAAAAGGAGGGATGGGAAGGGTGCTGGCATCTGAACAGTGCATAGGGGGGTGGCAACAGAGGTGCATTTCAAGGAGAAAATTCTTGAATATTGTTTGGTGCACAGTTATAGGGCTGAAGGCAAAGAATCAGTTCAGAAATTTGCTGCCAAGTAGAACTTCACAAAAGCAGTCAGAAAGGAGGATGAAAGAGGTATGTAATACAAGGCTTGAATTTCAACATGGCTACTTATCAAGATATCATGCCCACAAGGATGGTGGAGGGTAATATTTCTTTGGGGAAGAAGTGATAAGAAAAGTGATAGTTGTTAAGTAAATACCAAACTAATTTGTTAGAAATAATAAGTGAATTTGGTGTTCAATTGTAAATGTATAACAACAAGTTCTGGGTGCTTCTAATGAATCTACAGAACATGGAATGATATTGAAAAAGAGAATGTGACCTTATTACCAAATAAGCATAGCGTATAAAAAATATATTACAAAAGGTTATATAAATAAACAAAACTATTTACTTGTCTGTCATTGATAAAACATCTTTACAGTCTAAGAAACATATTTTGGGGCACTGCAAATAAGAAAAAAAAAAAAATGCAGACCTACACTGCACTTAGTAAAGATTGAACTAACTAGAGTAGTAATGATTTGTGATGGGACAAACTTGTTAACCACTATTCTATTCCATAATGCAACAGCTAAGTGTGTAAACAGAAATACACTACACACATACACACTATATATATATATATATATATATATATATATATATATATATATATATGTGTGTGTGTGTGTGTGTATCTCTTCCAAATGTTTGTTTTCTTTTCACTAATGCACTTAAGATAAGAATCTATTTCTCCAAACATTTGTGAATAAATAACAGGGCAATTTGACCTATTCAACCATTTAAGGGGAGTCCAATTTAGAGAAGGTTACTCTGCAAGAAAGAAAAAAACTAAGCCCCCTCCCCGGCCCCCCCCAAAAAGCGAAAGGTTGAGATGACAACTCCATCTAGTACAGCTTTTGCTATTAAAACCTATCCTCCACAGAATCTGCAAGAACCTATGATCATATATATATAAAAATATTAAACATCCATCGGTGATCTAACTACACCCAACGGTATCTTTTTCTAAGTCCTGATGATGGTTTATTAAAACGGAAACGTTCTAGAGTCGACTTTCGTTCACATTAAATTCTTCACTTTGAATTACTTTGTTTTTCAATATATATATATATATATATATATATATATATATATATATATATATATATAATGTGTGTGTGTGTGTGTGAAATGATGGATATATAGACAGATAAGCTTGAGAAATTTGACCATGAAGAAGTTTAAAAAATTAATCCCCTTAATTTCATGGAGCTAGGGGTTCTGGTGAGTAAAGAGGGTGCTGCACTCGTTCAATCTTTTGTTTAACAAAAAACTACAAATCAAAAACTGAGATGAAAAATCAAAAAGTATCCAAAATTGGAACTGACTGACCTAGATATCTAGACAGAAACCTAGATGTCCAAATATTATCATCATTTTATCAAAAGTGATTCCAGTGTGCACACATCTTTTAAAATTTAAATTTTAAAAAAATAATAATTCTAAGAAAAATTAGGATAATAAAAAATATAGATAAAAACTAAAAAATGTAGAGTTTTAAGATAATGCTATGCCCTATAATATTTGTTACATTTTCTTGTAAATTTCATAAATTAAACGTAACAACTATTATGAGACAGGTTGTTATAAATACAAGGGTCATTTGTAAATGAAGGGGAAGTTTTTTTTAAATTATCAAGTAATTATTATCTAGTGTGTCACAACACACAGTTAGGAAAGCTGGGAAAGAGTCATTTGTAAAACTTTCTGATAATTAGATGCTTATAAAAAAAGGTGCTTAATCATCAGCTATTTGAGTAGGTGTGGTATTCACCATACAAAAAGATATGAATTAGTACTCATCAGATTATTTCTAAGTGAAAGAGGAAAGTAAGTCTGAAAAAAATAAGAAAAATCCAAAAATGAATAAATCATGAAAATTACACAGAAAAAAATATTTGACAAAATATACCATTTGTTCAAAAATCTGAATGATTTTTTTTCTGTCATGTATCCACATCAAAGCATTCAACAAAAACCAATAAGGATATATCAGAACCAGAATTAAAAAAAAAAAAAAAACTTTCTTAAAAGATAACCAGGCAAAACTAGTTGAAGGGTCACATTTTGTACTTGTTTTATCTTTTTCAAGTCAGAGTGAATTTGAGAGTAATGGCAATGTTGGAGTACTCCACACTCTCCAGAACTGGAGTTCCACTTTTTCACAAGCATACAAAAACAATAAGCATGTCATAGATTGATAGCTAACAAACTAAGTCTGAAAACCATTGCTCATAATTTTAGTCCTCACAGTGCTCCATTATAATAGCCTTGTGCCAAAATAAGTTCAGTATATAAAATATCAATGAGGACATCTGCAATAGGGATAATTAGCAAGTTATTCACTAGTGTAGAAAGCTCAATCACCTATACAATCCTCATCTCAATATCCGCTACAATGATCAAACCAAAAATCTACTTGCCCAGTCAGCTGGGGCTGTAGAACACACCGATTGCTTCTCTGCAGAGGGGTAAGACCCCACCCAATGAGTGTCCTGGATTATGACACTAAACAATCTGATGGTGAGGTCCTAATCATGCTGGAGCTTTAGGGAATGCGAAGCACCTTTTCATTGCCATTGCTCCCAGGTCCACTCTAGCCTGGAGTGGTAGCAACTGATAGGGTCCTATCTATGGGTTAAATAGAACAAACTGCATACTTATGCTAAACTGAATTGTTTGAAATGAAACTGTTTTTGACATTGAAACTGTACTTACACTAAACTGAATTGTTTAATATAGAATTGTTTTGACATTTAACTATGTATAAAGAAAATCTATATTTATACTTAGCTGAATTAGAACTGTTTGACTAAACGGAATAGCTTGAAATAGAAATGATTTTGACAAACTGTGTACTCATACTAAACTGAATTGTTTGAAATAGAACTATTTGCATAAAAATGGATTTGGCATTAAATAACCTACAAAGGTTGATATGCCATAAAACCCAAACAACCAACCGACACAACCAAAAATCTACACTAACCATAAAAAAAATTAAAAAAAAGGAAAAAAAAAAAAAAAAAAAAAAGAAAAACATTTTCTCAGATTTTACAAAAAATCTACTTACTCGTAACTATCCAACATAACCTATTAAAACAGTCAAACTAAAAAAAATAAAAAATCATCAAATACTACTTCCAGAATCTCTGTCACTATCAAGATCCAAATTTCAATGATAGGAATTCCTTCCCACTTGATGAATTTTATTCTTTCAAACCAAAGTCAAAACAAACAGGGATGAGAATATTCAGTTTGAATAACTAATACAATTAATAATACTGGCTTATCTGATAATTTCAAACAATATTAAAAAAATTTCTTTGACATTTAATTATTATTCAAATCAAATTGATTCATCAACTGAGAGTCAAAAAAGGGAAGTTTAGTAGTTTCACTTGAATAATGGATAATTTCATGTAATGAATGACCCACAATTGGTGCGGGGGGGGGGGTATATTGTATCTAATGAATGATGATAAACTTAAAAGTATTCAAAAACATATCTCTTGTAACAAAAGCCCAGTTGTTTTTGAAGTGGAAAATTGGTCTTAAAAGGTCATTCATTAAAAAGTTTCTGTTCTTTTAAGTTTCTTGTTGGAAATAGAATAGTTTGTTTTTTTTCTGATCATTTTTAACCTTTAAAAATGTCATGCAAACATAAACATTAAATGATTTCCTTTGTAAACTTAAAAAAAACAAAAACTTCTATTCAATTATATGAAAATAATTCATTGTAAGATAATCATAACTGCTATCAAATTGTGTGTATATGTTCATTTAATAAAGAACAAACACACATATAGTAGAGGCTATCATTAATACATTAAAAACCTGCGTTTCTCAACATTTTTACCCTTGTGGAACCCTAAAAATAGTTTTCATCTTTTAGGTAACAATTGCATAAAAATTATCTTATACCATTATATCTATCGCTTATATATTTTTTTATTTTTTTTTTAATAGAAGTTCATGTGGTAAACTAAATTTTTATGAGATAACTAGTTAAAAAAAACAAAACAAAAAAAAAATGGATTTTCCAATATGTTGTTCGTGTATATAGCAAAAATAAAATTACAAATATAAAATTAAATAAAAATTACTCAAAAATGCATAAGCCTTTTATATTTCTTGCAGATTTCCCAGTGACCTCTTGCAGAAAACACTAGGGTTTTAAGGAACACAGGTTAAGAAACACTTTACTAAAGAATAAATATTCAAATAAACATTAATGACTTTTTTTATTTTTGCAATTGAGTGAAAAAATACCAACATCCATTTAAAACTTAGCATTTTTTTTCTGAGTTTTTTAATACTTAAGATGAAGCATTATTCAAATATGAATGCAAAATTCAAATAACTTTTTTTTCTTTATTAGATAAATGTTTATTTTACAATGAGATTAAGAACCTGAAATGATATCAACAAACCAAACATGAAGATGTTTTTCTAGGAGAGACTTAACTTAACACAAGGATCTTTTTATATAAGTGTGTGTGTGTGTGTGTGTGTGTGCAAATATATCGAGGATTACTGTAATGACAAAACTTTATTTCATTTTTATTTCTTTTAAACAAAAATAAACAATGTTGCTCTCTTTTTACTCATAAAAAAGTAAAAACAAAATAAAGCAAAGAGTAACTAAAAGGTCTCTCTCATCTTGGTTCATATAAGACATCGTCCTGGCCCAAATGATAAAAAATTTCTATCCTACATATCTGTACTACTCAACAAACACACAGACACAGAGAAAAAGAGAGCAACATTAAACACATTGATGATCATCATTACTAGAATGATGACTGCTAATAATAATTGTCATTCTAAGCAACTGTAGAGCTGCCAGCCATGACACTTGTGTATACTATTTCATCAGAAGATGCCAAATGTAATGTGTATCTGTCATGGGTCGATGAATTTATAGGACTATTTTATGACAAAGGAAAGACAGACATTTAAAAAAAGAACATGATCAACATTTTCTGGGTCACGAGACAATTTCTAATGCAACGAGTTACTTCCCCTTTGCTGAAGAAAGTTCCATAGAAACAAAGTTGAATCAGTAGAAATAATTAAATAATTATGAAAATCTTTTTCTCCTCTTCCTTTCACTTCATGGATAATTTAATTATCAGTTTGATTTATATTTGCCAGTACTCTGGGAATAAAAAAAATTGCCAAGAAATTTTATGTATATGAGTGTTTTATATTTTATATATAAATTAAATTTAATACCAATTTACAAAAATTTGTAAAAATCTCATTAAAAAATTCTTGATTTTTTTTTTTCAGATACATCATTGAGAAGATTATTATTATTTTGAGAAGGAAAATTTATTCTCTCCAATCAATCCATCAAACCCCAATGGAAAATTTATTCTCTCCAATCAATCCATCAAACCCCAATGGAAAATTTATTCTCTCCAATCAATCCATCAAACCCCAATGGAAAATTCATTCTCTCCAATCAATCCATCAAACCCCAATGGAAAATTTATTCTCTCCAATCAATCCATCAAACCCCAATGGAAAATTTATTCTCTCCAATCAATCCATCAAACCCCAATGGAAAATTCATTCTCTCCAATCAATCCATCAAACCCCAATGGAAAATTTTAATCTTACTAATATTTTAGGTTATTTCATTTTTTTTAGAAATTTTAAGCAAATGCAAACACACAAACATTACATGGTAAATACATGTGATAAAGTACATAAATAAGCCTGCAGTCAAACGATGAAAAATCCTTTTACACAACAAATAATTTTCAATAAACTTTTTGTCAATTCACTTAATATTTCTCCATTGATCACAGATCAAATTTTTGATAAAAATTCAGCTTATAACTGTGATAGTCTATCGGTATTGATCCATCTCTTGTACATACATGAAGTTACACTATCATATGTCAGATATATGACAGAAAAGATCTGAAGATTTTATTGATATTACAACAGCAGGGTGGTTTTCAAAAGTAAAACAATGGTAAAAATTTCTTACAATTAATAACTCTTGGTAGAGTTGCCTGGGTAGAGATATGGCTTCATTTATGTATCTAGTATAATTGAAATGAATTGATCCACTGTTATAAAAAATAAAAATTTTAAAAATGTGTAGTGAAAATTGTGATGAAAACAGCCGCAAACATCAGTGCATATGCTCAGCATACAAGACTTATTTTCTTGACTGGAAAAAACATGGCTGCCCCCAGCGAGCTTATATATCACAAAGGGTCACATATCTTCAATGTCAGCAGTCACGTAAAACCACGGTGAGTGAAGATATGCATGAAAATGAGGGCAGGCAGAAAAGAAATAAAAACAATGAATGTTGTTCACTGGAGTATTTTGCATTGGACAAGAATTGGTTAGAGGAGAAGCAGCGATCAATTTAAGGAGATAAGAGAATTGTTGAATACAAAGGAGGTTTTTGGTCAGTCATTATAGTTTTTTTTCTTGTTGTTGAGAGACGCAATAACAACTTTACCCAGCACAAGCTATTTCAGCATTTTTTTTTTTTTACAATGGATAAGTTTGACCTGAAGCTGATCCCCGAATTTGACGGCTCTCCCATGGGCCCATCTGTCATCAAATGGTTCAACAAGGTCAAACGGATCTGCAGATTATTCAAAATAAAAGAACCATTGATGGCGATCCCACTGAGACTCACAAAAGGCGCCTATGCAGTATAACAGCAACTTGGGGATGATGCAGACTTGGAAGAAATTAAGCATGCCCAGAATATGGCTTTTGGGACAGACCCTTTCATCGCAAGGAAACAGTTTGTCCAGCGATGGCTTGAACTAGGTGAGATGGTGGACATCTATCTAGCTGATTTAAGGAGGCTAGCGGTATCATTTGGCAGAACAACTGATCACATACTGGAATGTGCTTTTTTAGCTGGACTTCCTGATGAAGTTAGTTGGCTGCTGCAAGCATCTTCGAGACTGGATGAACTGGGAATCGAACAGCTAACCAGGGCCCAAAACATTCTGAAAGACACAGAACTGGTTGCGGCAGCTGAAAGAACGACCGAGACACTGTCTGAGATGCAACATGCTGCAGGTGACTGCCATGCTAAGGCCACGAGAAAGCCCAAAATGCTACAGATGTGGTGGCCCTAACGATTACTAGGGATTGCTAAAGCCAGGGTAACACGGGAGGCACTAATGATCAAAAAACACGGGAACGACTGCGTTGTCATCACTGTAATGGGCTGGGCCACATAGTGCAAAATTGTTCAGGAAACACGTCCAGGGACAAGGTGCTGTCATTAGCCTTGCTGGCCAGTGAATGCGGCATTACCCGTAATTAAGGCACAAGACGATGGTGTGCAATGTTCAGTGCTCATCAACACAGGATATTCCTGATCGATAGTTAGTGCAGACCAATGTACAGCATGGAGTAGACATGTGGACAATTGACGGAACATCCTGGGCCTGTGTTGAAGTCAGGACTGTCAATCCTCACTGATGGAGGCAATCATGCCAAAGTTAACATTTTGGTAGCACATCAGATGCCTCTTGGTTACAACCTACTAATCGGAATTGATGCGATATCAATACTGGGAGACATCTCACGATCTCACCAGCCGGAAACGTGAAACTTAATGGTGGAAAAGAAGCATGTGTGGCCCTTTGCATCAATAAACTGGATTTTGATGCGTCTTTCAACCATAATGAGAGGATATGGACCGCCAGGTGGAAATGAACCCTGAACAACGCACCAACTCTACCCCACAACCAAGAATATAAGATACCTGATAACATCAAGGGAGAGTACAAGAGGGAACTGCAAATGTGGATCATGAACGGTTGGTTGATCCCATACCCCCAGAAAGAACTAGGACCCCCTAAGGGTTTGATTCCACTAATGGCCGTCATACAACATACCAAAGGCAAGGTGTGCCCGGGGATGAACTATAGGGAGCTCAATGAGCATGTAGATGCCTTCACTGTGGATGCAGACATATGTACAGCCAAATTGAGGGAGTGGCATCAGTAAGGAGTGAATGTGGCACTGCTTGACCTACGAAGGGCCTATTTATGAGTATGAGTCCACAAGTGTCTCTGGGCATCTCAGAGGGTAATGATCAAGGGGGAAAGATATTGCCTCATGCGGTTGGGCTTCAGCATAAATGTGGTGCTGATGATCATGAAGGCTATCATCAGTACATTGTTGGCACAAGAGGAACAGACGATGAAGGCGACGTCATCCGACATTGATGACATATATGTAATTGAGGACATAGTATCTGCAGACGAGGTCAAGACAAAGTTGGAATATTTTGGTCTAACTTGTAAAGACCCTGAGCGCTTAAAGCACAGAGCTAAAGTGTTGGGTCTTAAGGTCTAGGGGGAGTGCAACATCTTACATTAGAAGTGAGGAACTGCAATTCCAGAACCCCCTGCTGAGATGACATGACGCACCGTATTTTCCATGTGTGGGAAGTTAGTGGGCCACTACCCTGTTTGCAGCTGGCTACGTGTGATAGCCAGAGAGACGTGTGACCACAGTGACCAAGGGGTGGGGTGACCCAGTTGACGATGTCTCCCTCAAACAAGTCGTGGAAGAAGTGCTGGCAAGGGTGACCTGTGATAACCCTGTTCGAGTTAAGAGGAGCATATCCGGAGAAGAGTTGAATGTGTGGGTTGATGCAAGCTTCTTGGCAACCAGTGTGGTGTTGGAGGATGCATGCTGGCTTTGTCTGACAAATGATGCCCAACATAAATTTAGCACAGCTTGACGCCACAGTGAAAGGTCTCAACCTTGCATTGCAAACAGTTCATCTGCACACAGACTCCGTGTGTGTCTACCACTGGCTAACTGATGGGGAGAGCCAAAGTAATGACCAAAGCTGCAAGTGAGATACTAGTTCGAAGAAGGTTGACGATCCTACAGCAGCTGATCCATGAATACGGCCTCCAAGTTGATGTTACTTTCATTGCGTTGGAGCAAAACTTGGCAGATGAGCTGACTTGAGTACCAAAGAGATGGCTAGATTTGATAAGGCGTAGGCCCAATTTTTCACCCCCAATGTGTGCTGCCTTGACGGTTCAATTAACACCTGAACAAATCCAAGCCATACATTGACAATGTGGACATCCTGGCATCAAACATATGACCTATTTTTGCCATAGAAAATGCCCTTCGTCTACGAAAGCAATAGTTGGATCGATAATACAAACTTGCAAGGAATGCCAATAGATTAACCCAGCTCCAGCCTAGTGGGAAAAGGGAAGAATTGAAGTGTGGAGACAACTGGTATCGGCTTGGTATGGACATAACCCATTACAGTCACAATGGATTCTTGACGCTGACCAATTGCAAGCCAACAAGTTTCACTGTGTGGTGCCAGCTGGCACATCATGCAAGAAATGAGGTGTGTTTTCTTTAAACATGATGTGCCAGCTGAAATACTGACGGATAATGCCCCAGCTTTTTGTAGCCAAAGTTTCTTTGCTTTCACAGATAAATGGGGCATATGAATACGACACCTGTGTACTTATGTACTGGAAGGTAACGGCAATGTGAAGCAGTGTCACCGCACTGTCAAGAGAATAGCCGCAAGGTCACGTTGCTCGATAGTGGAAGCTGTGTGGTATAATGCGACACCCAAAGATAATGAAACGCCATCTAGCAGGCCAGCAAATGGCATATACCAATATGAGCAGTGCGTGAAAAGCATAAACCCCAAACCGTCTCCGCCTGAAGTCAGAAGTAACGTATACCAAATTGGGGAACCTGTCTGGGTCAAGCCACTGGACTGCTGATGCATCACCAGATTTTGCAAAGGACAGGTTGATGAGGTGATCAGTCCTCAGACAGTGCTGGTCAATGGCACACTGTCATGTGAAAGACCTTCCCAGGCACAACAAATCAGCTGTTACAGAGGAAGACAAAAGTGACACATTGTCCGGTAGCGAGATGGGGGTCATGGTGACTTGTGAATCAGAGGGCCAACATTCATCTGCACAGTCAACGTCTAAAAATGACCAAACTAGTGGAGATAGAAGGAATGGGGGAAACCCAATGGAAGAGCACCCCACACTTCCACAAAGAAGCATCCGGCAGAAACGGGCACCACCCTCATGCCATATTTGTGATCATGAGATCAGTGGGGAGTGTAGTGAAAATTGAGATGAAAATAGCCACTCTCCTCAGCACAAACGCCAGTGCATATGCTTCATGTGCAAGATTTATCTTTTCAACTGGAAAAAACATGGCTGCCCTAAGCGAACTTATATAGCAAATGGTCACGTATCTTCATGCCAACAGTCACGTAAAAGCACGGAGAGTGAAGAAGCATATGCAAATGAGGACAGGCAGAAAAGGACATAAAAACAACGAATGTCGGTCACTGGAGTCTTTTACTTTGAACAAGAATTGGTTAGAGGAGAAGCGGCGATCAATTTAAGGAGACAAGAAGAGAATTGTTGAACACAGAAAGGTTTTTTTGGTCAGTCATTGTGGGTTTTTTTTTCTTGTTGTAGAGACACAATAACAACTCTACCAAGCAAAAAATGCATCAAAACTATTTTTTGGAATCATGTGCCTGAAATGTTTCAAGACAGGTAACTGTCTTTATTTTTAGTGCCAATCACATCTGACTGTGTTTCAAAAGAAGGAGAATTGAAACAAGCAGTATTATAGAATATGTATAACGTAAATGGACTGCTAATGATTTTACTTTAGAAATGTACTGAAAATCAAGAAGAATGGGATTTTCAGTGGTTAGGAAAAGAGGCAAGTATTATAGATAGAATAGAGTTTTTATCAGTATAATTTTAAGAGATATTGTTTTGGTTTGGTTTGATGGCATATCAACCATTGTTGGTTATTTAATGCCAAATCCATTTTTATACATATAAACAGTTCTATTTCAAACAATTCAGTTTAGCATAAGTATGCAGTTGAGTTCTATTTAACCCAGAGGACTCTATCAGGTGCTACCACTCCAGGCCAGAGTGGACCTGGGAGCGATGGCAATAAAGGGATATGCCACATTCCCCAATGCTCTCGCATTACTGGAGCCTCACCATCAGATTGTTTGGTGATATATATAGGACGCTCGTTGGGGAGTCTTACCACACTGCAGAGATGCAGTCAGTATATTCTGCAACCTCAGCTGACTGGGCAAAAGAAATATTGTATATACTATAAGTCAAATAGATACTGGAATATAATAAAAATGGGAGAAAATATTATTTCTTCCCGAACCATATATCAACTTATGTTAGATATGAAAATAAAAATCTTTAGAAAGCAGAATTCCAAACAAGTGACAAGAAATTCAATCCATTAGAAAAAAAAAAGTGAAAACTAATTATTTACAAACATAAGATTTAATTTAAGATTTTATAATGACAAATCAGAAGCAAGCATTTTATAATGGACAATCAGAACAAAGCATTTTATATATAGATATTTGAAGAGCAAAGGATTTGGATTCCATTCTGACCACAGAGAGTTAAAAAAAAATTGTTATAAATATTCCAACTAACCAACTTATACTAAATTTGACAGATTAAAAATTTCTACTATAAGTACCATATGAAGGAGTATTAGAAAAGGATTTGGATTCCATTCTGACCTCTAAAAATTTGAAAAGTAGCAATTTCTATTATGAGTAACATATGAAGGAGTATTAGAAAAGAAAAAGAAAAAATTGATAAGAGAACTTTTTGAAATCAGAACTTTAAAATGTTGAGAATGATGAGGTTTGTGAAACAAAAAACAATTTACCAAAAATTGTTATCTTTGCAAAATATACAGTACTTCAATGCCTAGATACCAAGTCAACTATATTATAACATGTTATATTATAGGCTCTCTCTGCTTACGAATCCTAGGTATGACACTAAACTGAATCTAGTGGTGAGGCTCCAGTTCTGGATATCTGGGAAGTGTGAAAACAGAGGTAATTTTTCCCATCTAATTTTTTTTGGTTTGGTTTTATGGCATATCAACTATTGTTGGTTAAATAAAGCCAAATCCATTTTTATACGTACAAACAGTTCTATTTCAAAATATTCAGTTTAGCATAAATACAGTTTAAATGTTAAACAGTTTTATCAGGTGCTACCACTCCGGGCCAGAGTGGACTTGGAAGTGATGGTAATAAAGGGGTAGTATGCATTCCCCAAAGCTCTAGCATAACTGGAGCCTTACTATCAGGTTGTTTAATGTCATATCCAGGACATTCATTGGGGAGTTTTACCCTTCTGCAGAGATGCAGGTGGTGTATTCTACAGCCCCAGCTGACCAGGCTATTTCCCATCCAGGAGTTAATGGTGGTTGGCTTTGATATATAAACTTTGCATTGTTGAAGCACAGAAGGCTCCTAAGCTTAATCTAAGGCCTTGGTTATGTATAGTTTGCATTTTTTTTTTTTTTTTAAGTAGGACTTGTGTGTGGCACTGTAGATGGAAGATCTGTAGTCAAGTTGGGTTCTGATGTGTGACCAATAGATTCTAAGTGTGATCTTGTGGTCTGCACCCCAGTTCATTTTTGATATTTTTATTAGTTTTAAATCCTTTAGGCATTTCTACTGCAGATATTCTATGTGTGCTTTAAAATTAGGTTTATTATCGAGTATTATTCTTAAATAATTTGTTTGTTGAACCATAGGTATTATATGCCCATCTATATTTATTTTTTGGTTGAGATGGTATGTTTGTCTTTTGCAGAAGAGTATACAGACAGTTTTTGAGAATTTGAAGCCATTTTCATTGGTCCATTTCTCTAAGGCAATTTTGCATGTCTTTCAAGCACATATGTTTTGTAGTGATTATATTATGGCAAAGTCATCTACATACAGGAATTTTTTGATTCCTATGCTGATAGATTCTCTGATGCTGTTGATTTTGAAGATAAATAGTGTAACATAAAATACTGCCTTGAGGAATTCCTGTTTCTTGTTTGAATAGGTCTAAGCTTGTGTTTCCATGATGTATTGTAAAGGTTCAGTGAGAAAGGAAATTTTTAATAAATGTGGCCATGTTTCCTTTAATTCCAGTTTTGTGAGGGTCATTTAGGATTCCGTACCTACATGTTATATTGTATGCTTTGAATCTTATAAGTTGGTCATTGGTACCTTGATTTCATTAAAATCCGCTTTGGTATCTGGATAAAATGTTATGTTTTTCTAGATACCAGATCAGTCGTACATTGACCATTCTTTCCATTGTCATACAGATGCAACTTGTTAAGGCAATGGGGCAATAGTTTGTTGGGTGAGAGCAATCTTTTCCAGGTTTGGGGATTGGTATGATAACAGCTTCAAAGCCAGTGTTTAGAAAAATTATTTGACCACCATATGTCATTGAAAATTTGCTGAAGAATTGTGAGGGATATTTCTGGCAGATGTTTCAGGAAGTGATAGAGGATTTCATCTGGACCAGTAGCTGTGTTTTTTCCTTTATTGAGTTTTTTTAGTTCTGTGATAGTGAAAGAAAAGTTTTAGTTTTCCTTGTTTGATGTGAAGTTGAGGTTCTCCTTCTCAGCAATGTTTTTACATTTTTGAAATTTGGGGGAGTAATGGTTGGATGAAGAGTTTGGGCAAAATCCTGCTGCTATTCGGTCAGCTATTTCTTTTTTATCTGTGCCTTTTCCTCTGTTTGGCGTGTTTCAATAGGTTATAGTTGTTCAAAGTTTTCTCCCACTTATTTTCCCTATGATTTCCCATGTTTTTTTTTTTATTGGTGTTTTGTTATTTAGTTTAGAGGAGTAATTTCTCCGGGTTTCTTTTTTGATAATATAGCATGCTTTTACTCAGGTTTGTTGGTATTTTGGAAGATTGATCCTAGCAGGGTTGTGTTTAAAAAGCTTGAGCATTTTTTTCCTGGTTTTTACTGCTTCTTTGCATTCTACTGTGAACCAAGGGTATGTTTGGGGTGTGTGGTTTGATGGAGGATTTAGGGATTGTTTATTTTGCTATTTTGATTAGGGTATTGATTGGTGAAGCCTGACATTGGGTCTGGTTTAGTTAGTATTCCTTCATCAATTAGTGTTGAGCAGAGTTTGTTGAATTTGATCCAATCAGCTTTGTGGATTTGCCATTTTGGTTTTGTTTCCTCTGGTGTAGAATTCTTTGATTTGAGGAATATTGGAGAGTGGTTGCTGCCACACTGATCATCATGGACTCCCAAAGTGAACATCCATGAAGATCGAGGGGAAGCATAAAGTTAGGTCAAGAGCTGATGTTGTTCCAGTGCTTGGATGAAGGTAGATGTTGATCTTATCATTAAGGATACATAGTTCAGGTGATTCCAATATAGATTTGATGATTTTTCCAGTTAGATTGGTGTCATTGCATCCCCACATTTTACTGTGGACATTAAAGTCTCCCATTAGTATGATGAGGTAGGAAATTGTTCAATCTAGTTTTTAATTTTGGTTTTATTTAGTTTAAGTTTTGTTGGGATGTATATTGCTATTGTTTGGAGGTTTGTTTGTAGTGGTAGTACTGCAATACTGGGGTATTTGGTTTTTGATTATAATTGTATTACCACCAATAGTTCAGTTGTCTCTTGCTGATCTGTTAGTTTAGTTATTGGTGTCTTTGAAGGAGAGTTTCTTGTGAGCAAATTGTTGGGATTGTAGTTTGTCATTATGCATTTTATTTCCTCAGTTTGGTTTCATGCCTTTACAGTTCCATTGTATTATATTTTTTTGTTTTTTCAGGTTCCATTATGATTTGACCCATGATTCAGTTTCTTGTGTTTTGGAGTGTTTTTGTTTTATGGGATTTGTTTGTGGGAATTTCGGACCTTTCCCCAATTCCATTTTTTCTAGTATACTGTATTTGCTGCTTGATTCTGGTGTTTCATTCAAGTTTTTGTTTCTTGTTCATGTCTGGATTGGTTTAGGTGATGACTGTTTATGCTGGGTTTTGTCTTTATATAGTGGTATGGTTTCTATACAGCAAGGTTGTTTTCTTTGAGATTTTTATGATCTTGATTTTGGGGGTACTTTGGTGTTTTGAGGCAGTTTTTCCTCTTGAGAGAGTTGTGGTAGTATTTGTTGTATGGATGGGTTTTGGGGTGAAGTTTGTTTAGATTGTTGTGTGGTGGTTTATAGCTTTTTTATGAAGGTTAGGAGTTCGTTTGAGTTCATATCTATTAGTTTTCTTATAAGGAGGTTACATTTTTGGAATTCAGGAGTGAAGGGGGTTTGCATTGATTGTGCTACTCTTGAATAAGACCAGGCTGGATGAGTAGTCTTAATTTTTTGGACTTCTGGGAAGGAGGTGTTCTGGGTGTATTTCATTTTTGTTATCTCTTTTTCTTTTTCCCCCACACATCACTGAATCTTGAGTCAGCAAGGTGCCCTCCTCGGCAATTTATGCATTTCAACCACTAGCAAGTGGCTTCTTGGGGGTCAGATCCATCTTTTTCCATAATTTTTGCATATTTTTGTTCTTGTACACAGGTTCTAATGTTGCCCAAACTTTTGGCAGTTATAACATCAAAGTGGATTAGAGACATAAGTATCCACTTTCACTATTATGTAGCCAATCTTAAGTTTTGCTGGTAGTTTGGGAGATTTAAACATGAGGATGTAAGTATTGGTATTGATTGTTTGATAGTTTGTTTTTTTTGATTTTTTTTTTAAATTGAGATTCTTTTTATGTCTGTTACAAGTTGATTTTTTAGGTTTTGTTTTATTTCTTCCATTGTACAAGTAGCTAGTTTTGGGTTGAGGGATCAGTAAGGGAATACTTTTATTTTCATACTGTGTGGAGTAGAGGTTCTTGCAAGTAGTTCTGCATATTTCTTGTTCTTTTTCTTTGTTACTACTTGGGAGCCACATTTGCAGAGAGACATCTTTCTATTATAAAAGGAGCGAGTTGTGGAATTGGTTTATCTTCTATTGACTCAAGAACTATATCGCTCGGAAAGTAGGTGGTTGATTCTTCTATTTTACTGTCCGAGTCTGGATGAGGTCTCTAGGAGGGTTTTATTATTTTATTAGTATTTGCTTAGGTTTTATTTTCAGGAACCATAAGTTTCATCAACTATGCTCCCCACCCACCACAGAGCCCAATATGAAGTTGCACCTAGGGGGAAACCCATTCACCTAGTAACATCAGGGCTACATAGTATATTCATGCTGATGATAGTTTTATTTTGTCCCTGGTTTTTTGTGCACAAGATACTAGTTTTGTGCCATGACTAGAGTTTCGGCTGTGGTCACTGGTTCAATCTCCAGTGGAGGAGATCATGGTATACATTACTGATGAGACTGGATTTTCTGATCATAGTAATTCAATTTACAATATAATTCCTCTATCATTAAGGTTTTCAGACTACTGTCTTCATCTTTATTGTTATTTCCACAACGGCTAATATGTTTGTCGAACTCGGGAACCTACACAAAACCGGGGGGGGGCGCCCCCTGTTCTGATTCCGTTAACCATAACCAGGTACAAGTGTTAAGAATTCCTGTATTGTTATTCGCCTGCAGATGATTGTCTCCTTAGAAGCTTAGGGAATCAACGCCTATAACCATTATACTATGTGTCCTGCTGGACAGTTTAGAGTGAATTTTTGGGACTTATAAACTTAATGTTCTTACTTGATTAGGATTACTACTATTATGTATGATTTTTTACCTGTGCTCATATTCAAATTTTTTTTTTTTTTTTTTTAATCTAACTTTTTTGATTATAGGTTCCCATATTGTATTCATCTCTATACTTGGTCTACTCAACAGGTCACTGTAGCCCAACATATGTGCTGATTCCTTAAGGTGTCTAATCCTCCAATGTTCCTTTCTAACAATTATTTCAACTTCATCTCATAAGGGCAGATGGTTTCCCTTTTCCTTCCATTTATGGTCCACCATACTCGACTTTTCAATCTCACCTTGTACTACTGCCTTCCCATGTTCTTTTAGCCTTATTTTTAGTGGGCGACCTATCTCACCTTTGTATATTTTACCACAACTGCAAGGGATTAAGTAAACACAGTTCTGATCATGTTGAATTCCATTGGTGGCTTCACTCGGAAGAGATACCTCCAGAGAGTTGAACCACTTGTCCTGATGTCATATGGACTACATATCTTTTGGATCTTTTTACCCAGTCCTTAATGATAAAAATCATCATGCTTCATCTCAGAAATTCAGACAACTAATAATTCCTCTACTTAAAGAAAATGTACAAATATGAGATGCCATTTGTGAAGATGGCATGAAACACAATGGAATAACTAAATAAATAAATCAAAGTGACAACAAACTAAAAGCTTACAAGAAAATAGTAGCAACAGAAGATTTTAGTTAACTTGTATCTTGTCAATATTAACAGGACATTAAAACTAAATACATATTGTTAGAGCCTTAGATTCAGCTGTTCATTTTAGAACTGCTTTTTTTCTTAGTATTTCTTTCTTTTTTAGCATTGTTACATAATATTTCTTTTTAGTAGACTTTTTTTTTTAAAGATACCTTTTCTTCCTTTCCTTTTTCAATACTTTCTTTCAAATAATAGGACCAACCACAACACCTTCCAGATTGAACAACACACCACAAACTAGCACATACCAAAAATTTTGAATTATCTTAGTAATTTTAGATAAGATTTTAGTAGCTGAGAAAAATAATGTGTAAACTTATTTGAATTCTCAGGTAAATACGAGTTTTGTGAAAATTGAAAAAAACTATTTTAAAAATTGACTGTAGTAATAAAACAAGAACCACAAAATGGATTATACATGTATTGTGGCGCATATCCCCTGTGGCTGTTGACAGAGTGTTAAGAGAATGGCAAAACAATACAGGGATTAATAAAAAAAAAACTTAGAGAATGACCTTCTCCCATCTTGTTTATAACTGAATTTTTACTCATCCTTAGGAATGGATTAAAAATTGTCTTTTAGTGATGAAAAGATCAAAAGAAAATAGAGAAATTTGTTTTCCTATTGGATAACACCTAAATGACAACCTACCTTAGGGTAGTGGTGGTGAAAGAAATCTCATCAATTAAATCACAAAGATGTCAGGCATCAACCAATCAGGGAAAATCTCTCGAAGCAAAAAGGAATTCCATAAAAATAAACATGCAGAACCATTCAGACAGTACAGTTTGGGAGAGTGAATTAGAGTTGCCATTAGAACCTTGACATATTGCAGTTGTGCCTAACTAAAATCTCCACAACCCCAATCCCCATGACAGGAGATGACTAAGAAAAGTTTCCTGAACTTAAGAAGTTTGCAGAGCCAATTGTTCCTGACCCAGCAGCTTAAGTGGCACTCATTACAACCATTAAAACTCCATCCTTTTAGAACTCGAAAACATTAATTAGACAACACAATGTCCGAAGTTGATGTGGGAAGGGTTAACAAAAGTCATTAACCCCCAACCAGAATAAACACTAGTTGTTGTTATATTCATAATCAAGGATTTTTTTTTTCCATTTTCTTGAAAAATCTACATTTGTATTATTTGCAACTGGCAATCATCAATTCAATGTGAAAATGCACCCAGCTCCATCAAGGGTCATTTTCAGGATGAACACAAAATGGGGAGAGAGGTATTAGGTGTAACTGACCAAAAAATGATCAGACCTGTAAGCTGGTCAAAATATCACATTTTGTCCCATAACCCAGGATTGGGCCAGTAGTATGGTACCTTGTTCAAATAATACCAACATATCACATTTGGTCCCATAACCCTGGGTTGGGCCAGTAGCATTGTACCTTGTTCACATAATACCAACATACAGTTGAGAATGTTTGATTGGGTTTTATGGTATATCAAACTTTGTAAGTTATTTAATGCCAAATCTATCTTAATACAAATAAACAGTTCTATTTCAAACAATTCGGTTTAGCATAAATACACAGTTTAATTGTCAAAAAAATTTCTATATCGAGCTATTCAGTTTAATCAAGCAGTTCTAATTCAAACAATTTAGTTTAGTAAAAGTATAGTTTTTGTTTACACTCAGTTAAACGTCAGAACAGTTCTATTTTAAACAATTCAGTTTAGCATGATTATGCAGTTTGGTTCTATTTGACCCATAGATAGGACCCTATCAGGTGCTACCACTCCAGGCCAGAATGGACATGGAACGATGGCAATGAAAGAAGTACTCCACATTACCCAAAGATTCAGCATTACTGGAATCTCACTATCAGATTGTTTAGTGTCATATTCAGGACACTCATTCGGGAAGGGGTTTTATCCCTCTGCAGAGGTGCAGTCAGTGTATTCTACAGCCCCAGCCGACTGGGCAACATACGGTTGAGAAAAGGTAATACCAGGAAGATATAAAAATAGATCAACATGAATCAGAGAACGAATAAAGGTAAGCAATATTCTAAAAATTATTAAAGAACAAAAATAGAAGCAAGCAGATAAGAAGGTAAGATAACAGAAGATTAGTAAAATGGTGCACAAAGAGTAAGTGGAGCAGAGAAAGATTTGACAGACAATGGAGATATGATAATGTAGTCTGCTGATAAAATATGGCAGTCTTGCATAGTTGTCTAGCCATCAAGTCAAAATGGTTGACGATAACTTTTTCCAAAACATTAGCAAGATCATTATTTACCCTAGATAAATTCAACACTACCTACTCACAAATACATTTGATCAGTCAGTTATTCTGAAATCTCTTAACTCACTTTATATTGTGCTGATCTTTTTTATGATGACTAGTTACTGAAATTAGACAAAGCAGAATTCTAACAAAAATTCTAAGATTTGGGTAAAGAATATGAACGACAACTTAGTTACACAAATTGATTCATTCATACCATTACAAAGTATAATAACAAGATACAAACCAAATTTGAAAGCAACAGTTATAATAGTATGATAATGATGGCTTTGTATAAGAGGTTAAGGAATCAGAAAATTCAATTCCCTTGTAGAGTGTATATCAACATGTTCATTGGAATCGAATCAATATCATTTTTCAGTTCTTTTCATACAGAAGAGGCATTTGTGGTGGATTGTTTATTATTGTAGAAAATGGACACAGTAACCCAAGGTCGAATCCTGGATAAGGCTGTTTGCATTTCACATAATGCTAAAACTCTTGGGAAAGGTATGAATCCAATTATTCTCTTTCCAGCTATGGATAAATAGTAGAGCAGACTGGGCTCTTTAACCTTGGTATGGCAACCAGTCTAGGAGATAGAAAACTCAATTCAAACCTGTTAATCTCCACTTAAAAATTAACATTGTGTCGCATCCTTGTAATGAGAGAAATGACTTACTGTGGAGTCCGAAGCAAGCATGAACATGTCTCGCTTGCAAAGTGCTGTTAAGAAAGAAACATGGTCATTCTTGGAAGTGCAATTTGTGGGACGCCTGGTGAGATGAGAGTTGCGCTCATGTGATACTCATGCCTGTCATCCTCAAACAATTTCTCCAGCGGCTATTTTCCCATGCTGTGATGTTGCCAGAGTTGGTAGGAAAATGCCAAAGTCTTGGGCTGGGTCCACAAGATGAATAGTTAAAGAAACAAGTGACATGACTTGGATAGATTTACACATTCTTTATTTTGCTTAAAGTTGGAGACAGGCATGTGACACTGGTGCTAATCCTAACTGATGACAGAAATCCCACTGTAAACCCAACAGACTTAGGTGAGATGGACTTCTACTTTCTCGGTGTGAATAGCACACAAAATCACTGGTGGCACGCACCAGATCTAACTGCCCTCATGGCACACACCAAACTGACTGACTGCTATTTATTTAAAAATCTCAAAACTACCCCACTCCAGGATATTAAATTTTTCTTGAGGCGACAGACCTAAAATTAGGTTGTACTAAATAAAAACATGACATTTTTATTTGTGTCTTTTGACCCCATCCACAGTTCTTCAATAGTAATCTGATATCCAGTAAAATAAACACACAAAGGTAAAACAATATCCTGCCATTGTTTCACACTCATGCAAATTTTGACCAGCCTGGACTGGCATAAAAGCAGAAACATCAGCAGGAGCTGTGATTGCGTTGCCACTGTTCTTACTAACAGTTGTTTTTTTTCTTTGTGTCAGAAGAACATGTTGATGCGGTGAGTAAGAAAAGAAGTGAGAGACAACTCGACTTGTGCATCTGTGATTTCCCTCTGTAAGAGTTGAGAAAGGAAATCCAGAAATCTATTTCCTTCAGCAACCTTGGTTTGGTTTATGGCATATCAACCTTTGTCAGTTATTTAATGCCAAATCCATTCTTGTAGGAGAACAATAGTGGTGCTATTTAACCCATAGCTGGGAGGATAAGAGGGTTCATATCTTTCCCAAGGGTATTTGTCCGAAAGTGAACATAATAACACGACTGGAGTTCGAACTCGCTTACTACGATTCCATAGTCCATCGCTTTAACCATTACACCTTGAAGCTATGAACAAGATAGGACTTGCCAGCGAGCATTGGACTTGACTCTTATTTCTACACGCTATTTTGGCGATTATAGCAAAGGTTCGTATAAGCAGCAACATCATAAAGCCATTTTCCAGCAAGGGGGATGTGGTGTTGTGACTAAAAAAGGTAAGGTTGGCGGCGAAACCAGAAAGTGGATGATGTGGCTAGCTTGCTACCATTGTATCTGAAGGGGAATGCACAAGCCCTTTATATGGAGATGGAGGAGACTAGTCAGAGAGATGAAGAGCAGATCATATCCAGGTTGAAAGAGGCCTTCACTGATGAAGTGTTCACAGCATACAAAAAAACTTACCACAACCAGGTGGGCCGGCAAACACATGAATGTCTTCACAAACAAGATCAGGCAGTTGATTGGATTGACCAGGTTTGAGGGAGCCAAGATGGAATGACTCACCAAACTAACCTTCATCACAGAGATCCGTGTCTTTGCTAGATCTCAAAAGAGCGTACCTCCTGGTACATGTCCACGAATCACTGTGGCCATTCCAGACAATGAAAGTTGATGGGAAAAGATACTGCCTGACATGTTTGGGATTTGGTCTGAATGTGACTCCTTTTATAATGAAGGCTATCATCAGCATGGTGTTGGCTCAGGAAGAAACTATGAGCCATGCAGCATCTGCCTATATAGATAACATCTAGATAAATGATGTCATGCCTGCAACCTGCCTCAGAAAACATCTGGCTTAGTTTGGGCTGGAATGCAAAGACCCAGAATGGTTGGAGGATGGCACATAGATGCTGGAGCTAGTAGTCGTGATGGAACAAGGTGTATTGCGATGGAGGCAAGGAATTGTGTGCTGTCACGCAATAGACAGTATTCTCTTTGAGTGTGAGGCTTGTTGTTCACTGCTCAGCATGTGGTTGGCTTTATGTGGCTTGCAGAATACTCAAAAGGAGAGCAAGTTCAGTCAGAAAAGGCTGGGACGATGAAATGAGAGAAGCCCTCCTTCAGTACATGGTGTCCAAGACCATGGGCACTGTAGCATGGAATCATCTGGCCCATGGCGATTGGTACATGGACAGCCAGAAGCTGAACATGTGGGATGATCCCAATTCTCTAGCAATCAGAATGGCTTTGGAGAGACTTGAAATAGTGTTGGAGGATACTTCCTGGCTGCAACCACAGAATGATGCCCTACATACCAACTTTGTCAAGCTGGACACCATATTAAAAGGCATCAATTTAGCTCTCCAGTGGCAGAGCAAGGTGCTACACATGAAGACAGATTCTGTATGCATGTACCACTGGGTATCCGATACCCTGACTGGGAGAGTGTGAGTGCGTACCAAGGCAGCAAATGAAATGGTCATCAGGAGGTGGCTGAACACTCGAGGATCTCATAGAGGAATATCAGCAAACCATGGACGTGACGTTGGTCTCATCGACCCTAAATACCAGCCAACTAACAAAAGTGCCACAGTGATGGTTCGATGCAATGAGGAGTGGCAACAGATCCAGACCACTAATTGGCACCATACACGTTGAAGTCTCTGGCAAGATGAGAGTTGCACTCATGCAAATTTTGACCAGCCTGGACTGGCATAAAAGCAGAAACATCAGCAGTAGCTGTGATTGCGTTGCCATTGTTCTTGCTGATGGTTGGTTCTTCTTTGGGTCAGATGAATCTGTTGACGTGGCAAGTGAGAAAAGAAAGTGAAAGACAACTTGACTTGCACGGCTGTGATCGTCCTCTGTGATACTAGTGATAGGGAGTCCTGAAAGCCATTTCCTTCAGTAACCTTGAAGCTATGAACAATATAAAAGGAACTGCCCACAAGTGTCAGACTTGACTTATTTCTACAATCCTTCTGATACAAACATTAATGTATTCCCCCTAAACCTCCTCACATGATCAATCTTTAACAGGTTTCAATTCAGTTTTCCTTCTCCAATATTGGTTAACATACTAAGGTTAAAGAGCCAAACCTTCCCTACACTTTACCTAAAGCTGGAAAGAGAATAATTGAATTCATACCTTTCCCAAGAGTATTAGCATCATGGGAAATCTAAACAGCTTCATCCATTTATGCCCATCTAATGAAATTAGAAATGAAATATTATCTATAAATTAACATTCCTAATATTCTTCAACTGGACACCTCCTTCATATACTTCATATGTTTTTAACATTCCAGTCCAGCTAATCCATTATTCAGCCTTCCTCAAGTGAAGATTTCATGGAAAAAAAGACAACCAATCAAAACTAAGAAAAAAATTGTACTAAAATCAAGTATCTGAAAATGAGACATGTGAACAAAACAATATTTGGAATAGAATGAGTTATTTTCATTTATATAAGATCATCTTCATCTTTTATAAAGGATCATCTCTGCATCTTTTGTTAAAAGGCCAAGTGTATATCACATGAGGTCTGTCTAAAAAGTAACCAATCATTTTCAATATTTCAAAGATTGTGTAGCCTTGATGTAACTTTGCAACCAATCAGATATGAATTTACTGCATATACTTAAACTTTCTACACAAGGATTACTCTTTCGGCAAAACATTGAGTGAGTTTGTGTACTGTATGATTCACATTCACAATGAAAATATGAGTAGACCAGTGATGTCTTGTGCAGAACTATTTGGCACAACATTATATCACCCAGATCTATCAGCACTCCTACTACAGTCCAGATTTTGCTTGCTGCAACTTAAGGTGATTCACTGCTGAAAAGGAGATTTCAGACCAGAAAAATTTGATAAGTTACCAGGAAAGAATACTTTGAAAAATGTTTTGAAAGTGAAAGATGTTAAGATAAGCATATAAGATATCAGAGGAACTATTTTGAGAGGGACTAAGGTACCATTGCCCTTGGTAAGCATTTTTACCCCCCCCCCATCAACATTAAATACATCTGGATCAACCCATAAAACTAACTTCTTACCTATTAATTTGTAGTCAAGCTCTTAGACCACTGAGTTAACCAAATATACTCTGCATTAAAGTGTATATATATATATATATATATATATATATATATATAACTGATTAAAAATTATACCAAATCAGTAAAAATTAATAGTGTTCAATACAAAACACAGCAATTATTGAAATACTAAAAGTGACCAATATACAGATATATAAGTACTATTTGGGTTTCATAAGTGAGCAATCATCAAGTACGAGGAAATTAAATATATAAAAAAAAATATTAAAAAAAGTTAAATATATTGTTAGGTTGGTCCAAATTAAAATTACAACCATTCACAGAACAGTTGTTATGATGTTATATAATGGCTATAATTACATGAATTAACATTCTCTATACATAAATTAAACTCTTCCATACAATAAAATCAAAGTTAAATAAAAAAACAAAATAAAATAAATTAATAAAATTGATCTTAATAATGAAATAAAATAACATTAATTAAATGAAATATAATGATCATAAAATACGCCAATTCACAGAACCATCATCAGTCCCCCCCCTGCTTTGATATATAACAGCCGTTATTATTCATGCTTTGTGTTCTCTATTATTAATTTAAATTGGAGTGTTACATACAATAAATGTAAATCTAAAAAATTTAAATTAAATTGAATAGTTGAAAGTTTGGTTTCTTTATAGGCATAGAAACCTTTGTAGGTAATTTAATGCCTAAGTCAGACTTGTAAAAAAAAAAAAATCAATAGTGGTACTATTTAGCCCATAGTTAGGAGGAAAAGGGAGTTAATATCTTTCTTAAGGGAAATACTTCAAAAGTGAACACAATAGCATGACTGGACTTCAGACTTGCTTACTATGATGTCACACTCCAACCCATTAACCACTTTGCCATATAAATTGGTATAGTAAGCATGTTGGCGACCAGAAGGCTCACTTTTCAATAACACCAAGGTGTAGGAAAGGGTTCTACTTCTTTCCCAGGATTGCTTCACTTTACCCTTGATAAGGACCTTATATTGCTGAGCGTTAAGGAGGTATCAAGTACCATTTTTAAAGTCTATGGTATGATGCGACCTGGGATTGAACCCAGGTCTCCCAGACAATTGGCGAACAAAGTAAAAATAATAAAATAGTGTAAAATAAAATGAATTAAGCAAATAAAATAAGAAAAGAAATAAAGTCATAAAAATGAATAAAATGAATTAAATAATTTAGTTATTTAAGGTTTCAATTGGCAAAATAGAAATTTTTAAAAAAATTTTTCCAACATGCAAACACTTGATTAAAACACTTTAGAATAATTTTCTATTTAACTTCTTGTTGTAAATTGTTCTAGAATCAGAAGTACTGTTTCAGCCATCTTTGGCTGATTGTAAAAAAAGGTGGAAGTATTCATTCTACCAGCTCGGTACAAATAGATTATTATTGTTGTTATTCATGAGTATTTGCTAAAGCAAACTGAAACATTTTAGCAATGAGGAAATTTTTTTTTTCACACAGAAATATACCAACACTCTGACATGAGGATGAATTTTGCATTGAATTAGAAAACATTTCAACTTACCATATCAAACAGTTTTTCATAGCAAATGATACTGCACACAGCACTCAAACAGAGACAAAAATGCAAAGCAATTTTGCTCAGCAATATTGGAGAAAAGACATACAGAGTTTTGGAAGGGTTATGTGCACCTCAAAAACCAAAATGAGAAGTCGTTTGAGAAAATAAAGCATTAGATGCTAGAGTATTTCAAAACCAAAACACCTTGTAATTGTAGTAAGTTACTGATTTTATAATGCCAAACAAGAGGAGGGTGAGTGTTTCTAATTTCTTTGTCTGCCTTAACCATTTTTATCTTCTATATGCAAATTTAGGACATTCTTACAAAGAGCATTACGTGAGAAATTTGTGTGCGGATTAAATGACGAGAAAATACAAGAATGATTTTTGTCTGAGTACAGGTCACTTTAAGTTTTTAAAATGGCTCAGGCCATGGAATTGGCAATTGCCGAACAAAGATATGGAGGACTTACATAAAATGTGTGCGAGATACAAAAGGGGGAAAGGTTGTGTTTTGCGTGTGGTAGAAAATGGATCGAGAGACATATACAGTGTCCAGCATGGGGAAAAACTTGTTTTAAATGTCAAAAGAAAAATCATTTTTCAAGACAGAGCAAAAACGAATAATGGGAAAGCTTGTCACACTACATGCAAGAGCAACACACATAAGATATACCCTTATATGTGACAAGTTCCGATACACTTAAATCATATGCTTAAGCTTGAGTTGAATCGAATCAGTTGTGAAATGGAAATCAACACCAGGTGTTCATCATTGCTGATAAACAAGAAACAATTCAACAAACTACTGAAAGGAATGCTTTCTAAAAAAAAGGGGGGGGTCATACAGAGATTACAAACCTATTCAGATGAAGTCATATATACTTAAAGGAGTAGCTAACCTGATTTGTCAAATACAAAGAAAAAATGTACAATTTAAGAGTGTTGGTTGTACTGAATTTGGGACCAAGTTTTCTTGGAAGGGATTGGCTGGAAAGTTTGCCAATTGATCTATCTGCTACCTGCAACCAAATTAAGTAGACCTATTTGAATCAGGAATTTTCAGAACTGTTTAAACCAGGCTTAGGTATATTGAAAAACGCATCAGAGAAACTGTACATTAAGCAAAATAATACCCCTTGTTTTATGAAGGCTAGATCAGTACCATTAACAATTTGAGAGAAAGTGGAAACTGAACTTGATCGAATGGTTGCTACCTCAGTTATCAAACCAGTCTATTTTTCAGAATTAGCTTCCCCTTTCTTCCTACTTTTAAATGGTCAAGTTCAGATTTGTAGGGGTTTTAAGCTGACTGTCAATCCTTTTTTTTGCAGATCAACAACTACCCTATTCCGAATATAAATGACCTGAGTTCTAAAGTCTTGGGAGGGCATTATTTTATGAGACAGGATTTGAGTGATGCTTATTTACAGGTTCCATTGGACGAAGAATCACAGAGACTAATGACGATAAATACTCAAAATTGTAGATGAATTAATTCAAGGAATACCAAAGACAATTGCTTATCTCGATGACATCCTAATTTCTGGACTATGGAAGAGCATAATAGTAAAACCTGCATGCAGTGTTAAAGAGATTATGAGAGTTTGAGCTCTGCTTTAGAGGCAATAAATGTGAATTCAGAAAGTCGTTGATTTAATACCTGGGTTATAGGATTGATTACGAAAGGATCCACCCAACTCAAGAGAAAGTCAATGCAATTCGCAAAGCACCCACCTCAAAGAATGTGTCAGAACTGTGTAGATTTTTAGCTTTTGTGAATTACAATCACTGTTATTTAAACAAAATCAACTCCAATGTACAAATTATTACAAAAAGGAATTCCTGGAAATGGGAACTGTGGCGGGCATGCACGGAAGCGCCCGAGAACCGCATGTGTGTGCTTCAGCCAAGCACACATTCAAGGACGACACTACGGTATGACAACAAAAAGGCACTCACCGGATTGGCCAGACTATCCAACTCACAAGATGGATGGCAGACGAAAATAAGCTGAGAAGTGCACCACACAAGCTGTATTTTTTTTTATATAAGTCACAGCCAATCATGGTGCATGCGATGGACTCTACCGATAGCGTAATGGTATGTGCCGAGCATTATATATAGAATGCTCCAATCTTCAGCTAGATCGTGTTGGTATTCGTGTCCGTTGGCTTTTGAATCTGGTTCGCTTACGTCAGATTATTTGCAGGCCGGTGTGGCCTTGTTAGTGTCCGTTTCTGTTGATGTTGGCGTTCGAGTCTATTCCGGTTCTGCAGATAAGACCACAGGAACCAGGGAATTTGTTTTTGAGCGAAGAGGTTGCTAATGTCAACTGTTTTGGTTCATTACAATGCTGAACTTATATTTATCATGACTGTGGATTCATCTCCCGTTGGTGTGGGTGCAGTCCTATTGCATATAATGACAGACGGAAGTGAAAAACCGATTTATTTAGCTTCCAGGACATTATCAAAGGCAGAACAGAGTCACACACAGATAGAACAGAAAGGGCTTGCAGTCATTTTTAGAGTTTCCAAATTCCACAAATATATTTATGGTTAGGAGATTACAATCATCACTGATCACAAGCCATGGTTTTGAATTTTTAAAGAGGACTGTGCAATATCACCAACAGGAGGTGCTAGAGTGCAACATTGGGCATTAGTTCTAGCAAGTTACCATTATTAGCTAGTGTACAAAGATGGCTCAAAAATTTCCAACACAGATAGACGGAGTCGGTTACCTGTAGAGGACTATTTCATGCCATTACCCTGTCCAGAGGAAGTAGTACTTTCCATGTTAGCTTTAAACTTAACTCAAGCCATGTCAAAAACTGTGGCTTTTTACACAGCAAGAGATCCAGTGTAATCACAAGTGCATAAGTGTATCTTACACAGATGGCCTGGCAAGAGGTCTCCAGATTTTCAACTATACACAACCAGGAAGGATGAGTTATCAGAACAACTGGGTTGTGTTTTATGGGGATCACAGGTGGTTATCCTGGCTAAGTGTCAAGATACTTACCTAAAAGAGTTGCCTATGGATCATCCAGGAATTTCATGGATGAAGTCCATTAATCATTACCAATTTGGTGGCCTAAGTTTGATGCAGATATTGAATTGTGCGTGATGAGTTGTGGCATGTGCCAAGATAGTGCAAATATACCTTAGGCTAGTGCATTATGGCCAGGGAAAGCCTTGGTTCCGAGCACACATTGATTAAGCAGGCCCCATCAAGAGCAAGTGGATTCTGGTGATTGCAGATACCCACAGTAAATATATAGATGCACATGTTCTATCATCCCCATCTTCTTCAGAAATGTGCAAAGGCTGTTAATGCACATTTGCCACATATGTGATCGTATCAAACAATGCTAGTAGTTTTACTAGTAAGGAATTTTCCAAGTTTTGTGCCTAAAATTGAGCATATTAGATGTGCATCCTATTAGCTTTCCTTGAATGGACTGGCTGAGCATGCAGTGCAAACCATTAAGAGTGGGCTTAAAAAAGTTCCAGGCAATCTGGAAACTCAATTATGTGTCTTAGCTTGATACCATATATTTCTTCAATCAATAATAGGTCAGTCACCAGCAATGCTATAATGGGCTAGCAGCTCCAATCTAGTCTGGACCAAGTGTATCCAGATTTATCTGCCAAAGTTACCACAAAAATAGATGATACTAAAACATTGACAGAGAAAAATCATCTTGAAAGGATGTTCCATATTGGAGATGCCGTTAGTGTGGTGAATTTTCAAAGGAGGCCAAAATGGCTGTCTGGGATTTTAGAGGAACAAATTGGTCCACCAACTTTTCGATTGTGGTTAGAGGATGATTGCCTCTGGAAAAGATATGTGGATCATATTCGCATGACTATTCCAACAGAACTTGTCGTGAGAGACTCAGAAGAATTCAGCCAACGTCTGAGGAGTAGGGGAAAAACGTTTAAAAACACTAAACATCTGTCACACAGCTTCTTGCACCCAACAGAGATAGAGGCTCTCAACAAGCAGTGCAAGCTTAGATGATCATCCCAGAACCCACATCAGAACATGTTTGCAAAAACGCAAAGAGGAGAAAAGAAGGAACAAGGCTGAGGATAAAGCCAAAAAGCAGCACAACTGCATGGAACTAGACACAAAAGAGAAATGATGCAGTACCAGACGCTTAGCAAAGGAAATTGCTGCTAAGGAATCTCCAGAGGATACAGATACTGATGATTCAGTTGGTGTCAATGATGATGATAACGAACCATTTCAGCTATGTTTAACTGATTGTAATAAAAAGACAGAAGTGGTCATTCCACCAGCTTGGCACAACCAGATCATGTTGTTACTTGCAAGTATTTGCTAAAACAAACTGAAACAGTATGCCTATTTCTATTTTTATCTGCCAGAAATATTTTGATAGTATGGTGCTGTTTGCATAACACTGACTATTGAATGAGGTTCTGCAGTTATATCATTCTTGCTTCTATGATCTTCTAGTAACCCCAATATACAATTTTTTTTTCACATTTCCAATGTTCATGATTATTGTTCACCTATCTGTTGTTTAATAGTTTCATGTTTTCTTTTAGATTTTTCATACTTTCTTTATTTTCATCATGTTGCAGTTAAAATTATTGGGTAACTCGTTAGATAAGAGGAAATATTTGTCACTTGGGATTAGAAATCTTTTTCAGATTTCAGTTTTAACAGCCCAATTGGATGTTGAGATGAAGCAAATTACATTTCTTATTATCTATCTAAGGGGGTTGAAAGAAAAATATTGGGGGTTACTGTAACAACTTTTTCTTAAAAAAGCTTCATAGTCGTTTGTTGAAACAGCTGAGAATCACATGAGTTTATCTTCTTTGCATAATCAATCCAGATAGCAGTTTAAAAACTACTTGAGGTGCAGGAGTTGATGATATTTTGACATATAAGGGTGCATTCTCTAATGGCCATAGCAACAAAGGGGCAACTAAGAAAAATGACTCAAAAATCCTTTTGTGCCTGCCACATCAACCATCACTGATGACTATCTTAGCTGAGAACCATGGTGCCCACATGCTGTCTTCTCCAATGAAAACACTCACAGGGATGCTCTCAAGGACGAAAAGCATGGCAGGAGGAAGTGCAATACTATGCCATCAAGCTCTAACCAGAATTTCAGCTGTAGTAGCTGCTGCCATGCCTGCCTGTCCTGAATCAGCCTTATCAGTCACAAACATACCTACAGTTGGCATGGACCAATTTCTGGTTGAGCTTTGTTTCAAAGCCAAACTATGATGATTCTTTAGTTTCCCGTGGTAGACAAATTCACCTACCTAGGAAGCAGTGTCTCATCAACCAAAAAAGACGACAACACGCAGCTAACGGAGGCATGGACAGCTATCGACCATATAGAAATCAGACCTGACCGATAAAATGAAACGCAGTTTCTTCCAGGCAGCAGTCATGTTGATACTGCTGTATGGATGCACTACTTGGACGCTAACAAAACGGCTGGAGAAGAACCTAGACGGCAATTACAAGAATGTTGAGAGCAATATTGGATAAGTCCTGGCGGCAACACCCCACAAGGCACCAACTATACGGCCACCTGCCTCCCATCATGAAATCTATCTAAGTTAGATGAATCAGACATGCAGGACACTGCTGGAGAAGCAGAGACGAGCTCATAAGTGATGTACTCCTATGGACCCCCACATATGGCTGAGCAAATGTAGGACAACCAGCTAGAACATACATACAGTAGCTATGTGAGGATACGGGATGTAGCCCTGAAGACCTGCCAGAGGCGATGAACGATAGGGAAAAGTGGCGAGAGAGAGTCAGGGATATCTGTGCTAGTGGCACAACATCATCATCATGATGATACCCATAGTTACAGCAATCATAATATATGAACGGTTCTTTGCATGTTTATAACAAATTTAAATCAACTCAACAATATATTTACTTTTTGTTATTTTTCCATTTACCAATGGATAAAAAACATCCTTCAAACTGTCCCAACTAAAAAAGAAAGCAAGAATATAAAGCAAAAAGAATTACCTGGCAAAAATAGTGAGGAGGCAATTATGAGGCTGGGCTTTGGTAATAGTTAATCGGGTATCCACAAGTGGTCCAGAGTTAGAACACAAGAGAAAGCATTTCAGAAATGAATTCCAGGATAATTCTTTAAAGGATTTAAGATGTTCTTCCAAAAAAGTCAACTGACTTTTCTTTGATCGAATTTGCACTTTGCAGTGACTTTGGACAGCATTCAGTACACATTCACTATCTTCCAAACCTATAATAAAAAAATATAAAAAAAATTTACAATTATTTTTTTTAATAGTAAAATTTATATTTAAAAAAAAAAAAAAAAAAAAAAAAAATTTGTTTCCTTTTTATAAATAGAGCCAGTTGAAAATTTCTGGCTGAAAATTTCACAAGCACACATAATCAAATTATTTCATATTTCTACACATCTATCAAGCTGTTTTCAGATTCTGACAAAAAGTATTTTCATTAATTCACAGATTTTATATGCATGCATGTACGCACACACACTGGGGTGAATGGGGTAAAAGAGACTAGCTTAAATCTAATATTTTTTTGTACGCAATTCCAGTTGAATGTGGACTTGCATTATCATGGAGAAGTACAATGTTTGTCCAATTGACAAGAGCAGAAGGTGTTTTTTTATATTTTCATACACAAGTTACAACAGTTGAGAGTACAAGTCTGCATTGAGGGTCTGATTACAGTTTAAAAACTCAAAGTGAATAATACCATGTATGATCCCACCATACACACAGTATAGCTTTTCTTCCATGAAATTCTACTTTTGAGATAAGCTACAATGATTCATCCTTGTCAATCAACTGCGTTTTGCAAAGAACATTGTTATAAAAGACCCATTTTTTGACACCTATAATGATATTCTTGAGACACTGGTCATTTTTCTTCCTTTAAAGATGACTCGAAGTTATGGATATATGATCTTCCTTATTCTTCTAACTAGGAGTATGAGGAAGCCAAACGTCCAGCTTGCTCACTTTTTCAAGTGGTAGAAGATTGTTGATTGGGATGCGTTGAGTTCAAGTACTAATTCTCGACTATATTTGCATAGATTACATTCCACCAATTCTCTTAAAGCATCGTGATCAAGGTCTGATGAACATCCTGGTTCGGTTTCATTTCTCAAGGACTTGTCACCAAATCAAAGCAACTAAACACCAAGTCTGAAACAGGTTTTCAAATTTTTGTATTTGAAAACCCATTTCAGACTTGGTCAGTAGCTTAGCTAGAAACACTATAAATTTTTCTTAATTGTTTCTATAGTGTTTGTCATTCTTAAGCTCCCACAACATTACATGTCAAATATGCACTTTCTGTTTCTCCATTTTAAAGGCATGAGATCTTAAATTGAATTATGATGTGCACCCTTTCACTACTGAAATAAGAATGATCGGTGAAGAGATTCTTTAATCAGGTAATTTTCAGTTGCATTTAAAACATTAGAAATTTGAAATGCATATTTACAATTAACTTTCAAAAATTGGAAATAGTTTATGACTTAACCCAATATTTACCCAACCCCTCCACTATGAGCACAAGGACGATACCACATAAGTTCAATTTTTAAACAGCATTCAAAAAGTTTTAATTCAGAGTAATAATTCTCTTAGATCAGCTACCACAACAAGGTTAAAGAGCTCAGTCTGCCCTACTATTTACCCATAGCTGGAGAGAGAATAGCTGCATTCATACTTTTCCCAAGAATATTAGCACAATGCAAAATGCCTTATTCAGGATTTCAACTCATGTTGTTGTGCAAATTTCCAACAATGATAACCGTTACAACACAAGCACTTCCATGATCTACACATACATACACACATAATTAAAGATATACGCACATGAGCATATAATGACTGTAGTTCATAATTAAAGTATATCACTAATATGATGTTATCTGGCAACAAGACAAATCACAAGCCTTTTTCAAGGGTATTAGCACAAAATTAATACATTTAATCCTACACTGCCAATATACAAGGTGTTAAGTTTCTCTTCAACTTACCATGAAATAGTACTGAAGAGTCAGTCTGCTGCAAAAAAGTACCATCAAGAGTACCACCAATCAATTGTTGCACTCCAAAACTTATCGTGCCACAAGGATATGTAAAAGTCTGTAACATATGCATCTCTTCATGAATAGTATACAAACATAGATAAATGTGAAACGTCCGTGTTGGATGGACAGACAATGAAGGCAAGAGATGTAAGGCACAAGTAACGGTGAAGTGGTCTTTGGTTGAGAAAGAAGATAAGGCGTTCTTTTTCCAAAAGAAACATTTTCCACACAAAGTCAAATTTCTAGAAGATCCTATGATAGAATGATGAAGAATTGACTCTGTCTTGGAGTTGTCGTTTTCACTGCTAGCAATTATCAACAGGGATGCTTTCTTCAGCAATCTAAGAAATAAAAATTCTTATTATACATAAGACATATATAAAAGGTATATATATATATATATATATATATATATATATATATACACACACACAAAAGTATATGCATTATGTATACATATGCATGTAAACACACAGATGTCTGAATGTGTGTGTGTGTGTGTGTACGCGCGCGCAAGTACACACACACACAAATGTGTGCAACTTACACATATATATGTATATAGTCAATGATGAAATTATTTGTACATCATAAAAATTAAATATTTGGACCCATTTCTTAGAATTTAAGTCATATAAGGTCAGGCTTTTTATAAGTTATTGAGTACAAAATAAAATACAAAACTCAATTTTGAGAAGGATAGATTGAAATAACTATGGTCTCTCATCTTTATAACACACTGCATTTGTTTTCAAGTTTTTGATGCTATTTGAAAAAGTCTTTCCTGGGATTTTCTTTCATTCTTCAATGGTTACATGTTTAATTCCTGAAGGTTTTTTGGTGACTGACAATTTATTCAAACTTTCAATTCTTGCCTTAGACATTGAAAACAATTGCAGAACTAACTTTTTTTTCTGAAGCCATGCGCAGTCACTGATTTAGACATATGTTTGCGATCATTATCTTGCTGGAAAGTAAATCGCTGACCAAGATCAAGGTTTTCTGCTGGTAGTTATAGATTTTCATCCAATTAACTGGCCAATCCCCCTCTAGCTAAAACAACCCCAAAATTTCATCAATACACGTCCATGTTTTGGCAGTATGATATTTGGGAGGAAAGCATCTTTTCGCAGCCAAATCTTCTGTACAACTTTCTGTCCAAAACACATCAATTTTTCTTTCATCACTCCATAGTACTTGTCCCCAAAAGAAATTTTCTTTATCCAAAAAGGTTTTGAAAAAATTAAACTGTGCAACAATATAACATGATTTAGGAAGGGGAATTCGTTCGGGTCAGTTTTCATACAACTCATTTCAATGTAAACAACATCATATTGAACAAGTACTTACACTCATATACTCACTATATCCAAACTTTTTGTCATGTTAATTTTCATGCAGTTCTTGTTAACAATTTAGGTTTTCTTCTACACAGTAAAATTCTGTTGTGCCAAAATGTTTAAATTTCTTTATAACAGACTGCACATTAGGTCGAGGTATGGCAAACTGATTTGAAATAGTTCTGTAATTATTTCTCATTGTTTGGAAATTATGTGCTGAGAAATAGATGAAAATGTTCAAAATTCATGGGTAAATGAATAATTTTTGCATTGTGTGTGTGTGTATATATATATATATATATATATACATACACACACACAAACTGATGTGTTTAATTGATATTTAAAAGAGAAGATTCTTCCTTGATATGCACAAATAAATATGCTCACACCCACTCACAGAGACACTAACACACATTTATTTTCCATCTCCACTGCTAGTGGATCCTATTTCTTAATTTACTTCTCCCATGCCGTTTTCTATACCAAGGCGAAAGAGCACAGTCTACCCTACTATTTACCCATAGCTGGAGGGAAAAATCAGTAGATTCATATTTTCTTAAGCATATTAGTGCTATGTGAAATGAAAACCTTCAGTATTTTAATTGATTTTTTTTGTGTATTTCCTACAACAATAACCATTACACTGCAAGCACCTCTACATTATATATTACGCACATATCCACACACGTGTGCACACCACCCATAGAGGAAGGTGTTGTCCCATGGCCTCGAAGCAAGAAAATTCTAACTTCAGTCCCACCATGATATTCACTTTCAGACTAATTCCCTTGGAATGGTACGAACTCCCTCATTACCACCACTAACTATGGGTTAAATAGTACCACTACTGTCCTTGTACTAGGTTGGCCTTAACATTAAATAATCCATGCAGATTGATATGCCATTAAACAAAGAAACAAAAACCAAACCAAGTACAAACTGTTTCCATGAAATTCCACAAATCCCTTAATAATAATTGGATGATATAAACTCTAACAGTTTTAGATTAATTGGTGTTGATTTCTATTTTTAAATTTCATGAATAACAAATCAAATATAATCTTACAATAAGAAAAAATTTAAATTCAAAAATTGAAGATTTAATCTTGTGAACTAAGTAGCTTACTTTTATAGAATATTTTCTTTTTCAAAAAGAATTTATTAAACTTTCTAATATGATGTTTGAATTTATAAGGTTAATGTTGGTTAAGAACAAAAGGTCAAGCTTGAGAACACCAAAGTTATGAAAACAATCCAAGTTATAAAAAAAAAAAACAATTCAAATAAAGACAAAAATATAGAAAATGAAGGAGTCATTTCCAACCTTATATTTTTGATAAGCATTTTTTAAAGCTTAATATATAAATTAGCTAATCCCAGACCTTGTGTCATATCCTGCCCGAGCAGAGGGGTTGGTAAATATGATAAATTAGCTAATCCCTTTTATTAAGTGGTGGCCTGCTACCTTAGTCAAGTTATATAGCAGGATACTCAAAAATAATTTTAAGACAAGAATAGTTATTTTACCAACACAATCTTTTATAAAATCTAAACAGATAAACCAGCTATATACATATATACACACACACACACACACACATATATATATAAATGAATGGAGAAAGTCCAGTGGTTTATTGAATCTAAAGCTGCCATTTAATTATAAAAGTGTTATGAATTAACTTATTCCTGTCACTTCCTTTTTCATTCCAGGAATATTGAATGTCAAATTGAAGAATGTTTGAATTGATCTGACCCATAAAAATGAGTGTAGACAAGACCCATTTAAGATACCCCAATTTTTACCTTATCCACTAAACCAGCCCCAACCTTGCTCAATCAAATCATCACTTTTTCAGATATTCATATAATTTTCTCAACAAGAAATGGTACATTAATTATGAAGAGGTTAAAAACAAGGATAGATGTTTTTGAGGCTTTTTTTGTCTCAGAACCCAAAGAATTTTATTAATGTAATTATAGCATCAAAAATTAAGCTAACTACTACTAATATATTCATCAAAATATAAGACAAATCACATTATGAAAAAGTTTATAAACAAAGACATTTAAAACTAAGAAATAAAATAAAAGCAAAATATACACTTATAATTAATTAAATATGAATTGAGCAACAATTTAGATGTTGATGCAATTAGAGATTAGAAATACGAGATTTATTCTTACTGTTACCATATTCTATTTGATAGGCAGAGATATAGTGAGAAGTCAAATCCACTAGTCATGTCATTTCATATGTAGTACTAAAACAAAATGATTATAATCTTAAAATTTATCATGGACAATCATTTATTTCCAGTTTGTGTGTTTATATTAAAGGCCTGTCATTATCATGTGTCAGAAAGCATATTAAATTAATTGGTTCTAGTTAAGATAGGGGTACATTTTTTTTCTCTCAGTTTGTTGATACAATAAGGAATCATTTTATGTTTGTGAATAGAGAGAAAGCAAGAGATTATATCAAAATGTTTATTCTTTCTTATAAAAGAAACAGAGAAAGTGATAAATCATTTTCATTGAAGCCTCATGTTGAAAACAAAAATAAATATCAAGATGATTTACCTTAAATTTCATCATCTTTCATTTTACTGGATTTCATTAACAATCAAATTGGATTTTGCTTTTTTAACCAATTTTTTCTAATAGAAAGCAAAATATTGTGAGAAAAAAAAAAATCATTATTTATTGAACTTTCAGTAATTTTGAAAGCAAAAACAATAATGAATGTAAAACTTTATCTTTCATGAATGACAAAAGATACTAACAGTGTCCAGGAAAAAAAAATCATGTGAAATATCAAAGTATGACAGGTTATTGCCTCCAATCCTTTTTCTTTACTTAACAAAGAAATTCACTGGCCTCACAAGTACATTTATTTGTACAGAATTTCTAATTTTTTTTTTTCTCACAAAAATCTCCCAATTATTTTGACCTCATTCCAAGTATGAACCAATGTAAATGAATTCACATAATCAAAGAGAATTTGCACATCTTCCATCGACCTGGTGGAGGTTAGTGTATAAAAAGATAGCCTCCTAGCACTTATAGCCAATCAAAGATTTCAACAAAGTTATTTTTCAAGCCAGTAAAATGAACCAGCCAAAATATCATAAGGAAAAGAGAGAAAACAAAAAGATAAGGAAATTGTTAGTTTTAACATTTCTTGGGAAAATAATTTAAAACTACAGAATATTTATACAAATATAATTAATGGTTACTTTTCAAGTGGTTTCATTAAATTTTATTTTAAATCAATTTTGTTTTTCTTACAGATATAACGAAAACTTTCTTTAAAAGATTTACATTAGAATTTACAACAATAAAATGAGAACAAAAATTTGATATTTTCAATTACATAAAAACCTTAAAGAATGGCACATTATAGAGACAAACATTTGAACTTTTTGTTTCATTTTTTTAAATCATTACTTAAGAACCTGTTCATTTTATAACTCAGAAAACTAGAGAATATACCATTGAAAATACAATTATCAAAATAAAGATGAGGATACTCATCTAAATAATCTATTGAATGATGCTAAAATTTCATTTCAAATCTTCAGACAATACTAAGGAGCTCAGAGAGCACACTAGCAGGAACATTACGATAAAAGATAAAAATTAAAAAGTTTTTTTAAAATTAAAAAAATTAAGATATTCATCAAAATAATCTATAAATAATACTTCATCTTAGAATTTCAGGCCAATTAAAAAGGTCTGAGAGTCTAACAATCAAAAGTTTTGTAATATTTTGCTAATGTGACACACAATTCTGCAGCTTTAGATGCTTTTGCCAACCATGGGAAAATAACAAACCATACTGGCCAATGAGATGCTGAGTTTGCGTTCTACTTGCCAGATTTACTTCAATGGTTTAGAACACGACCTCAGAAGCCATGATTTGATTTGATTATTGTACTGTGATAAACTGCACATTTACCTTTTGTACAACAAATGTTTTTGGTTGCTTCCACAGCATTTGGCCCAGTTCAAACTTGTAAATTAGACTACATAGCAGGTTCAACTGTGCAATTTTCAAATCACACATAATGAAGTACTGTACAACTTGTCAGCACACCAACTACCACAATACTGCCAACTACAGCAGGTATATCCTACAACTTAAACTGCTTCAGTCATGAGCAATATGTACTACAAATTAATATGTACTTTGAAAGTTGAAGAATTCAAATAATAATAAAATATTTCTCAAATATTTCAAGGGTTTTGTCTTTATTTTATTCTTTATATATTAATTTATTTCAAAAGAAGATCTCCAATACTTTAATACATACTTTAATTTTTTTAAATCAATTTCTCTCAAAGGTCTTGTTCTACATTAATAAAACAATGCATCAATGAACTTAATAAAGCTAACACTCATCTCTTCCGATTCTTAATTTTCATGGTCAGTATGCAAATTGTTGATATTGTTACTGATTAATAAGTGGAAAACTTGTTTTAAACAACTGGTTAAAAATGACAAGCTTTTTGGATATATTCAGAATTTTAAAAAATTATAAATATTGATTACAAAATGAATCCTGAATGCTCGAGCTGGGAAAACAGACTTCACATAAATGAATGAAAAAAAAAACGATAATAAAATTACATATCAAATTCAAAGAAATATTTAAGTTACCTCCCTTCTTTGTAGTATAACAGATACAAACAAGGCTTAGCACTGAATCTGGGTATGGACTTCACCATTGCATTGACAGGTGTAGGGGTCAAAGGTACAGCATGATGTCCCCAACAAGGAGCAATGAACACAGGTATTTCTATTTTGCAACTACCCACATGGAAAAAAATCTTATATGCACTTATGCAAAACAACTACACTGACCTTCAGAGATATTTGAAAGCAGAAGACTTCCAAAAGTAATTTTAGCTACAAGACCATGGAGCTAATCTGATATCTGTGGGTGAGCAACATAAACACCACCCACTTTTTACCAGCACTCAAAACCACAAAAAGTAGCCCAGTAATTGGATAACAACCCACCCACTGTATTAAGATGGGTAAGGTCATGTATATATCCTGATGCTTGAAATAGAAGGGAGGGCATTTACATATTTTTGGCTGAACTTGTATGAAATACTTAGGATATTGTGACTACATCAAGTAAATAGAGAAAAAAGGTTACGGCAGCTTTAAGAAAAATAATATGAACAAAGATAGATACATACATACATATAGACGTAAATATATAGGCATATATCTGGTTATCATTTAAAGATATGGAATCAGCAACTAGAGATCTAATCCTGGACACTAATGCCCTCATGCCTTTGGGAAAAGCATTAATCCCTTATTCCCCCAGCTATGAATAAATAGTAGGGCAGACTGGGCTCTTTAGCCTTGGTAAGGAAGCCGGTCTAAGAGAAAAAAAACTAACAGCTGTACTCAATTGACCTAGTATCATCATATCTGGTTTGCAGCTGAGGGGTTGGGTAAATAGAGTCATATATATATATATATATATATATATATATATATATATATATATATATATATATATATATACATACACACACAATTATATACAGATATACATAGACAGGGTGGTTCAAATTTCACTTTCTGATTTCTTTCAAGTTTGTTTTTTTTTAATTAAAACAAAACTTAATTTTAAAGTCATATTTATCAGTTATGATTTTTTAAAATTTAATTAAAAAATTATAACTCATAAATATAATTTTAAAATGACTAAATTACTGGTAACAATTTTTAAATATACATTTACCAGCAAAGAAAGAATCAAAATGAAAAGACTATTTTTTACACTCAAGCATAAATTACAAAATCATCACCACTCTCAACAACATTAGTTGATAATTTTAACATGAAAAACATAAAATCAAATCAATAGAGAGAATTTTTTTAAAAGGCTAGCAGGCAAGCAATCATAGAATAGCAGATGAAAGAACTCAAATGAGATTAAACAAAGTTTGATTAAATACAATAATTGATATATTTCAGAATTAACAAATTATCAAAAAGAAATAACTTTTCTTACAAATATATTTAGGCAATTTCTTAATGAAACAATTCTTTCTCATTTGATAACTTATTCACCCAAGTATCCTCATTTTTGTTTCATCACAAAATTTCAGCCAGTCTACTTTTCAGTCTTTCTAAAGAACTTAATTTTAATATATTTGTCTTTATGGCCACTTACACATATGTACACAATAGATGTAGTCTACCAGCCCATTGGCATAATGGTTCAAATGTTTACTTGATTGAGTCCTTAGTAACATTGTTTTAATCTTTTAGCTCACAAAACTCCTCAGCATTGTGTTTCTATTGAAATTTTTGAATAAAGTACTGATCAATCAGGTATTGTTTATCATGTGTAGGTGGAAAAGACAGGAGGAGGAGGAGGAGGAATCACCCATGTTTACGGAATGAAGTTAGAATAGACCTCAAACAGCAAAAAATAAGACATTAGTTCACATACACATGCTCTAATAACCTATTAGGTCAAGCATAAAAATAAACACTATAGAGAAGCTTTTGGATAGGAAAGAACAGGCATTAATTTTCAAAATTTTACAACTTGGTTGTCTTCCAGGCCATATAGAATTGTTAATTACTCATATACTCAAGAATAATGTGATTTTAAGACTTTTTTGCAGCTCAAAATTGTGGGAGTACTAGTTGGCCAAGGACTATCCTTGGCCAACTATTGACACACAAAGTTTGTATCTCACCTATGATGCAAACCCCAAATATTAGGCTCAAATTTAGGTCTCAAAGTCACATGATACACAAGTTCTATTTTTCACCTTCAACTTATGAGCAATTCACAATCACAAAATTTGATTTTTTTGTCATGTGAGCCTAAAACACTGATGATTGGATCTGAGTATCAAAGTCTTGCAGTAAAATTTCCTTCACAGGAAAAAGACATTGACTATCAAATTTTAATTCTTTTCCTTTTGAGGAAGTGAATTATTTTTTGTTTTTGCAAATCTCAAGATAACACTCAAAGATAACCCAACACAATATACAATTGAGAAAGGCTGAAAACATCAGTGTAATTGAAAAGAAAAAGATTAGGACAACTGTCCAAATGATTAAAGCAATAATGACAGTACTTCTCAGGACTTCAATTTTACAAAGATACTCCACTCAAAATCTAATGATTAAAAAAGAAAAAAAAAAAAAGGAAGATATTTGAAGAATTCAAAAAGAATGAAAATAAGTAAAGTTGGCAGCCCAAACATTCCCTTTTCACCAAGGTGTAAAGGAGGGTGCTACTCCTTTCTCTGGATTGCTCCACTTTACCCTTGATATTTACCTTATAATGCTGAGTTGAGCAAGTAGGTACTAAGTACCATTTTTTAAGACTTTGGTTTGACTCAACCAGGGATTGAACATTCTACCCACTAGACCATTGGGCCTAACTTCATCTAAAAACTTCAAAAAATTATTTTTCATTTACTAAGTAAAACTTTTACAGCATATAATCTAATATAAAATAAATAAATAAAAGCAAATAAATTAGTTTTCATTTACTTTGGTTTGCTGTATCTGAAATCCACACCTACAATCCACTGATTCATATAAATCTTCTGCCACAATCGAATCATTTCCAAAGGATGAGAGTTAAGCACCTGTTTTGCGGGGGGGATTCTGAGAGTCGAACCTTCCACAAATGACATCAATCCTGGCTGAATAATTTAAAAACAATTTACAAAAGGTGTTTTTTTTTCACCATAAGGAGAAAAAAAAATGTCTGGAAATTCAAAAATGAATAATATAAAAATGTTAAAAATTAAGCCAGATATCTTTAATTTGCAAATCTTAAGTTTTGATTTTCAAAAGAAAAATTTTTTTATGCTTTGGCTAAAAACAATTAGTTTGAAAAATCAGACATTTTTTTTTTTATTGTGTACCTCTGAGTTTACCAAGTTATGTAGAATTTTATAGAATGTACATGTAAAACTTTAATAAATTCCTTATTTGATAATAATAATAAAATCACAATATTTTAATAACACTTATCTTTAAACCAACTTACTAAATATCTGGCATCAGTATTTAAATCTATACAGGCAAAAGACATTAATACATAACTCCACAAACTAAAAATTTGCATGCAGTATAATAAGGTGTCAGTGTCTAATTTTTTTTATCATTAAAAATGAGAAAATTTTTCCCAGTGGTTTCAAGCAGACAAGTCCAAAATGGCTGAACTTGTCCTATTACATACAAACTATCATTCAAAAACAAAACAAAAAAAAACTTAATATTTGTCTAAAATAAAAAGCATTTATTTCCTAAAGACAATTCATATACAGCAAGTCTGACAAAAGAATTTTAATGTGATTCTTACATTTTTAAACTATTCAATCTGACTTTTGAACAAACATTTCTTTTTTATATCAATGAGTTCATGAGACCTTCAATAAGCACAACTCTAAAATCTAATGTGTTTTTAAACATCCTAACCCTATATCATAAATAATAGATTATTTACAGAAATTGATTTATTATTGACAAATATTTTATCAGGAGATTATACATTTTTATATACCAAAAGAGTTAAGGGTTACAAAAGATCTCAAGGCTTAAATTAAAACACAATGAGAAAAAGATAGTAATATCATTTAATATTCTAATAACACATTCAGAATAACATTTTATGATGATACTCTTTGTTGTAGCTGAAATATTTGAAGTCTGAAAAATAGATGCAGGATCTTGAAATAAGATGCTATCAAGTTAGTTTCTGTATGAAACTCATATTTACATGATATGCAAATGTTTTTAGCAAAGGATCACATCACCCCTACTGTTCAAATTTGGATCCTTGTGACTTCTGTCTTTTCCTCTCAAAATCAATATCACCAAGAAATTGATAAAAACACAATGAAGCTGTTCCTGAAAGAGGAACTTATAGACTGCTTTGAAAAGTGGAAAGTATGCTGGCATAAGTGTATAAGGTCCAAAGTAGAATACTTTAAAGAAAACTAAGGTACCATTGCCCTAGTTAGGCTCCCCCCTCATAATATTGGCTGGATACTTTAGACAAATGTAGTAAAATTTTTAAATAAAAATTTCAATGCTTACTTTTTTGCCAGCTGACAAACGACAATGACCTTCTTTTGTATTTTGGTTACCAACAAGTTGCTGCCAACAACTTATTATGAAATCATTTCGAATCTTTAACAGCTGCAATTTTTCTTCCACAGCCAAAATCTCAAGCTGCAAAAAAAAAAAAAAAAAAAAAAAAAAAACATTTTTTAGTTTATTCCTGAAATTCTGACACTAGGTACAAAGGTGAGTCAAAAGTTTTACAATATTTTGCTACATGCTAGTTTGCAACATGTATATCACATGACTAATGTAGTTCAAGCAAAGAAATGTTCCTACTATAGTTGGTAGTATTGTGGTAGTTGGTGTGCTGACAAGTTGTGCATTACTTCACTCTATGTGTGATTTAAAAGCTGCACAAATGACTATGCAACATACTTTTAATTTAGGAACTTATGCTTTACAAATCTGAACTGGGCCAAAACATCACAGAAGCAACCAAAAACATTATGCAAAAGGTGATGGTGCAATTGATCACAGTTACCAGATAGTTCAAGAAATTTTATTTTGGTTGCAAAAACCTTGAGAATCAAACAAATTTAGATAGGCCTAAACCATGAATTCTGAGGCCAAGCTTCAAGCCATGTAGACAAATCCAGCAAATAGCACTCAGAGTTGATCACCTTCACAACCTCTGACAACAGCATCTGGAGCTGCCAGATTGTGTCTCACGTTACCAAAATATTGTAATATCTTTGACTGACTCTAGTATTTTTATTATTCCATTTTTAAAAAAGTCAGAGTATTTTTCTTTTTCATTTTTACAATTAGATGATTACATTAAAATTAATTAATAGGACTGGGTGTTATGATTCCATGAACACCTGAATTATATCCAACTATTTTTAGAGTTCTTAGATTATTTTCATTATTCCTTGTTTTTGGACCATTGTCTTAATCTGTACTGTTTTGGAATAATAAAAAGGAGAAAGGAAGAGATGAAAAATTGAAGCAGTGTAAGTTGGGACTGAACAGCTGGGACTTCCTACAGGGAACCAGATAAAGACATTAAATATAATTGACATTGGCATTTTCATTCTGATATTCCCAAACAACTATTCCAAGAGAAATCTCAAAACAATGACAAACACAGATGTTACCATAATTAGAAAACATAGGTAAGATTTCAAATATCTCGGAAAAATAATCTTCATATGTGAATTGAATGTTTTTGTTCTATTTTGTTTAGTTTGTCAATTATTTTTGATATTTTTTCTTAATGTGGATAGATTAATAGAATATATCTGAAATATAAGGTGTTGAGGGAGAGATTATTTTGAATTTGGTTTAATTCAAGGAATTCTAAGAATAAAGATGAAACTAACAAAACTCTACCCAATCTAGACATTTTATTTCACCATAATAACCATGAATTAAAATTCAGTATACACTATAAATCTACAAACAAGAATGACCTAATAAATTTTTATTCCCATCACGTAAATAAAATTCAGCATATTCATAGGGTTTTTTTATATTCAAGAACACTAAGAATATGCAGTCCTGAATATAAACATGAATAATACATAAAAAACAATATCAAGCCCTTATACTACCCTATATATTTCATACTTAAAACAAAAAGAAAAGCCTACAAAATATACAACAACAATACCAAAAAACAAAAAATAATACCAGAAGAATCATACTAGCCACAAACTCAATAACCAAAATCCCTAATAATACACTACAAGCCTCAGACATACAAATTAACAGCACATTAAAATCTATAAATGATATAATAGACAAAACAGTAAATAAAAATTAAAATCCCACTCCAGAAGCAGGAGTTTATTCAATCAGATGTGCAACTTGTAATAAACCATATATTGGAGAAACATCCAAACCTCTCAAAAAAGAGGATTCATGAATACAAGCTCTTTAAAAAATTAAAAAATAAAAAAGAGACACTAGGTTTGGTCTAGTCCTACACAGAAACAAAGAAAAACAATTTTGATCTAAAGGGAGAAAAAATTATAAAATATAAGACCAATAAAAAAAAATAACTGGCCATAGAATTGGCAGTTATTCTTCTAACTGAAACCATCATACAAAGATCTGGAAAATCTTAAACTCTGGCTCAGTTGATCACAGAACAGAACATTAACAAACATTTTCATCAAATCAAGTTTTTGGTGAAAAACAAACATTTTTTACCAAAAATTTTTCTAATTTGTCATTAATACTACACAACATACTGTCAGAAAAAATTATTTCCATATTTTACATATACATAACTTATTTTATCATTGATTCTTACCTTAATCTATGACCAATAACAAACTATTTCTTAAATGTCAGATGCACAACAGAGTGCTAACACAAATTTTATGTCAAAAATTTAAAAATTCATCAATTTGTTTTGTTTTTATCACCAGAAATATTTAGTATAGAAAAACCTAACTTGAGAAGTAATGGAGTTAAGATAAAAATCAGTGGAACAGCTTTAAATGAAAACCATAATTATCATTTAATTTTATTTTCACTCCTACCAATACAATTGATCATGGCTGTACCACTTTATATGCAATGATGAAATGAGTGAAAGATTTGACATATTCATTTAAGAAATCCCACTTGTGATATCAGGGATTACATAAATGTGCGTGTGTGTGTGTGTGTGTGTGTGTGTGTGTGTGTGTGTGTGTGTGTTAAAAAAAAAAAAAAAAGTTTTTCAAGCAGAGTAAGTCTTCAACGTACTTGTATTTTATTGCCAAGTGCTTTCTCCACTGCTTCTGGACATTCATCAGTGCCAAAGTCATCTTCCTGCAAATGAATAAACAAAATATCACCAAAAACAATCATCTACCAATTTACTTACCTCCATTAGTTTATAACTTAACCCTTTAGGAGTAGGTGGCAAGATATTTCTTTCGTCCTAATAGGAGTAGGGAGAAATTTCATCAATATGACACCACACAAATACCAGGTTTCCAATGATGATATAACTTCTGTTAATCTGAAGTATATTCAGTTTGTGGAGGGAGGGAAAAAGGTGATCACAAAAAAACAAACAAAGCTTCTTACTACTAACACATGCCAAAGCCTAGAATTGAATCTAGGACCCTAAGATTTCTTCAAACTGGGCAGCTGGTTAGTGTTTCAGGGTTTTTTTTCTTACAGCATGTCAACTCTTGTTGAATTATTTATTGCTAAAGTCAGTCTTCTTTTATTCTTAGCAAGTAATTATAAGGTTTCAAGTAATAAAAATATTCATTTTTAACAATCACAGCTTTAAGTAACTATTCTGAATACAAATAATTTGTATGGCCACATAGTAACAGGTATTTCTATCGAATACTAATAATTTATACACAATTATATTGTCTAAAGTAGAGGCAACAATATACCTAGAATCGCTCAGAGCAACACTGAAAAAATACTGAATTGGAAATTGCCAGACTATGATGGCATACATGGATTCTGGTTTAAAAATCTAAATCTATCCACAGCAGACTGACTCTTCAACTGAGTAAATGCTTGAAAGAAACCGATTTACCTGAATGGATGACTAAAGGAAAGACCACCCTGATTCAAAAATACCTCCAAAAAGAAAATGTCCCCAGCAACTACAAATCAATAATATGTCTATCTATGACGTGAAAAATCTTAACAGCACAGATTAGAGAGGAGATCTATTACTTGATAAGTCACAGACTGTTTTCTGAAGAATAAAAAGGATGCTACAAGGGAACAAGTCATCTACTGTACATTGATCAACACATCCTCAAAGAGAGCAAAACAAGACAAAAAAGAATGTAGCCGAGGAATGGATTGACTACAAAAAAGCCAACAATATGGTCCTGCAAAGCTGGATAACAGACTGTCCAAAATGGTACAAGATATCTGACAAAGTTATAAAGTTCATCACAAAAGCCATGAAAAACTAAAGTGGAATTGACAGCAGAAAGAAAAACTTAAGCTGAGGTAGAAATCCAGAGGGATATCTTCCAGGGAGATGAGCTTTCACCATTATTATTTGTAATAGCAATGATGCCACTTAATCAGATATTTAGAAAATACATAAGGAGCTACAAAGTTACTAAATCACAAGTAAAGATTGACCACCTAATGGACATGGACGACAAACTTTTTGCAAAAGATGAAAAAGAATTGGAAACTAATACAAACAAGAAGAATATAGGAATGGAATTTGGCACAGAAAAATGTGCAATGCCAATAATGAGAAGCAGAAAAAGACACAATGGCACAGTTGATAAGGCATTGGAAGGTGCTTCTGAGTGAAATCATTTGGAGGTTGCAGGTTCAATCCCAACAACAGATAAAAGACTTACTATAACTTAACACCTGTACTCGGTCATGGTTAAAAGAATTGAAACAGTCTACCTTTGTGGTTGAAATAAAGGGTTCAGTTTGAGATTTTGTGTGGACTCCCAAGTTCTACATGAAACGCCTGAAGGACATGTTGGCCAAAATGTGATTATAGCAATAAAGATGAGGTCAATAGTGTGAATATTCTAAGTAATAATAACAAAAGAGAATCTTAGTTTCAAGAAGTTTTTTTCCTTTGTCTAAGCTCTGCAGAAGGAATCTCATCATTGATAAACATCTTGATTGTCCCCTTTGTTAGATACTTGGGACCATTTTTAAAAATGGACATGGAAGAACTTCAAAAAATGAATTAGAAGACAATTAGGCCTCACATCCCTAGTGCAAAAAGAGTACAAGACTAGACATGACTGGGTGGGGAAGGTGATCCACTGAGAATTGGGTAAGAAAGTGAAATTTGACCATACTACCAAATGGTATATGCACTAATTAGAATCTGTTCAGGAGAATGAGGTGCAGAAAGTTCTCTGGGAATTTGAGATGCAAATAGATTGCCAGGATAGATTGCCAGGAAACCAACCTAGTGATAGTTATAAAAAGAAAGAAAAAGAAAGAAAGAAAGAAAGAAAAAGAAAGAAAGAAAGAAAGAAAAAGAAAGAAAGAAAGAAAGAAAGAAAGAAAGAAAAGAAAGAAAAAGAAAGAAAAGAAAGAAAAAGAAAGAAAGAAAGAAAAAGAAAGAAAGAAAAAAGAAAGAAAGAAAAAGAAAGAAAGAAAAAGAAAGAAAAAGAAAGAAAGAAAAGAAAAGAAAGAAAAAGAAAGAAAGAAAGAAAAAGAAAGAAAGAAAGAAAAAGAAAGAAAGAAAGAAAAGAAAGAAAGAAAGAAAAAGAAAGAAAGAAAGAAAAAGAAAGAAAGAAAGAAAAAGAAAGAAAAAAGAAAGAAAAGAAAGAAAGAAAAAGAAAGAAAAAGAAAAAGAAAGAAAGAAAAAGAAAGAAAGAAAAAGAAAGAAAGAAAAAGAAAGAAAGAAAAAGAAAGAAAGAAAAAGAAAGAAAGAAAAAGAAAGAAAGAAAAAGAAAGAAAGAAAAAGAAAGAAAGAAAAAGAAAGAAAGAAGAAAAGAAAGAAAGAAAAAGAAAGAAAGAAAAAGAAGAAAGAAAAAAAAGAAAAGAAAAAGAAAGAAGAAAGAAAAAGAAAGAAAGAAGAAAGAAAAAGAAAAAGAAAGAAAGAAAAAGAAAGAAAGAAAAAGAAAGAAAGAAAAAGAAAGAAAGAAAAAGAAAGAAAGAAAAAGAAAGAAAGAAAAAGAAAGAAAGAAAAAGAAAGAAAGAAAAAGAAAGAAAGAAAAAGAAGAAAGAAAAAGAAAGAAAGAAAAAGAAAGAAAGAAAAAAGAAAGAAAGAAAAAGAAAGAAAGAAAAAGAAAGAAAGAAAAAGAAAGAAAGAAAAAGAAAGAAAGAAAAAGAAAGAAAGAAAAGAAAGAAAGAAAAAGAAAGAAAGAAAAAGAAAGAAAGAAAAAGAAAGAAAGAAAAGAAAGAAAGAAAAAGAAAGAAAGAAAAAGAAAGAGAAGAAAAGAGAAAGAAAGAAAAAGAAAGAAAGAAAAAGAAAGAAAGAAAAAGAAAGAAAGAAAAGAAAGAAAGAAAAAGAAAGAAAGAAAAAAAAGAAAGAAAAGAAAGAAAGAAAAAGAAAGAAAGAAAAAGAAAGAAAGAAAAAGAAGAAAGAAAAAGAAAGAAAGAAAAAGAAAGAAAGAAAAAGAAAGAAAGAAAAAGAAAGAAAGAAAAAGAAAGAAAGAAAAAGAAAGAAAGAAAAAGAAAGAAAGAAAAAGAAAGAAAGAAAAAGAAAGAAAGAAAAAAGAAAGAAAGAAAAAGAAAGAAAGAAAAGAAAGAAAGAAAAAGAAAGAAAGAAAGAAAGAAAGAAAAGAAAGAAAGAAAAAGAAAGAAAGAAAAAGAAAGAAAGAAAGAAAAAGAAAGAAAGAAAGAAAAGAAAGAAGAAAGAAAAAGAAAGAAAGAAAGAAAAAGAAAGAAAGAAAGAAAAGAAAGAAAGAAAGAAAAAGAAAGAAAGAAAGAAAAAGAAAGAAAGAAAGAAAAAGAAAGAAAGAAAGAAAAAGAAAGAAAGAAAGAAAAAGAAAGAAAGAAAGAAAAGAAAGAAAGAAAGAAAAAGAAAAAGAAGAAGAAAGAAAGAAAGAAAAGAAAGAAAGAAAGAAAAAGAAGAAAGAAAGAAAAAGAAAGAAAGAAAGAAAAAGAAAGAAAGAAAGAAAAAGAAAGAAGAAAGAAAAAGAAAGAAAGAAAGAAAAAGAAAGAAAGAAAGAAAAGAAGAAAGAAAGAAAGAAAAGAAAGAAAGAAAGAAAAGAAAGAAGAAGAAAGAAAAAGAAAGAAGAAAGAAAAGAAAGAAAGAAAGAAAGAAAGAAAGAAAGAAAAAGAAGATAGAAGAAAAAGAAGAAAGAAAGAAAAGAAGAAAGAAGAAAGAAAGAAAGAAAAAGAAAGAAGAAAGAAAAAGAAAGAAAGAAAGAAAAAGAAAGAAAGAAAGAAAAAGAAAGAAAGAAAGAAAAAGAAAGAAAGAAAAGAAAGAAAGAAAGAAAAAGAAAGAAAGAAAGAAAAGAAAGAAAGAAAGAAAGAAAAGAAGAAAGAAAGAAAAGAAAGAAAAAGAGAAGAAGAAAGAGAAAGAAAGAAAAGAGAAAGAAAAAGAGAAAGAAAAGAGAAAGAAAGAGAAGAAAAGAGAAAGAAAGAAAGAAAGAAAAAGAGAAAGAAAGAAAGAAAAAAAAAGAGAAAGAAAGAAAGAAAAAAAAAGAGAAAGAAAGAAAGAAAAAAAAAGAGAAAGAAAGAAAAAAAGAGAAAGAAAGAAAAAAAAAGAGAAAGAAAGAAAGAAAGAAAAAGAGAAAGAAAGAAAGAAAGAAAAAGAGAAAGAAAGAAAGAAAAAGAGAAAGAAAGATAAAGAGAAAGAAAGATAAAGAGAAAGAAAGATAAAGAGAAAGAAAGATAAAGAGAAAGAAAGATAAAGAGAAAGAAAGATAAAGAGAAAGAAAAAGAGAAAGAGAAAGAAAAAGAGAAAGAGAAAGAAAGATAAAGAGAAAGAAAGAAAGAAAGAGAGAGAGAGAGAGAGAGAGAGACACACACACACACACAGAACCTGATCAATAGTGAACTTTACTGTCTCAGCAGATTACAGAGACAAGTACTTGGATCTTGCCAGAGAATTGAAAATTTATGGAACATGAAGGTGACAGTAATACCACTTATAACTAATGCACTTGGAATGATCGTCAAAAGGTTGGATAGGAGACTGGTGAAGTTAGAAATCAGAAGACTAGGAAAGACCATCCAAAATACAGCATTGTTGAGGTCAGCTAGAATACTGAGAAGAGTCCTGGAGATTTGCTGTCACTTAGATCCCAGTGAAAGACCATCAGATAAAGTTGGTATGAAAAACTCACAAGAGTAGTAGTAGTAGTAATTTGTTTGTTCAAAGTAATATGGTATCAAGTATTCTTATCTAATACAAATAATTTGTACAGTTATAAGGTTTCAAATATTCTTCATACAAATAATTTGTACATAATTATATCATTTCAAGTAACTAATAATAATTCTTTGTAAATAACAATAATAGCTTAAAGTAACTCTTCTTTATAATTTGTACAAAACTATGATTTTTAAGTATTCCACTCTAATACTAATGATTTTTCAAACAGATCTATTTGAGCCATAGATGGAATCCATAATAGGTCAGAGTGGATTTGAGAATAATGGCAACAAAGAGATGACTACATTCTGCAGAGCTCCAGAACTGGTGCCTTACCGCAGATAGAATTTAGTGTAATATGCAGAACACTCAAACTATGCTGTTTTGGGTGATAAGTGACAATTAGATGACTACTTTTATCTCTTATTCATAGAAACTGTCTTTCCCAAAATGAAAGAGGGACAATGCTTCATCAAAATGATGATTTTATTTCATATCAATTAAGACCAGAGACTACAATAAATAAATAAAAGAATTTCACAATCTAGAACCAAAGTAACTTGTAGATAATGTGCAATATTTTTTATTTCAGGAACTTTTACAATATAAAATAGATGATCCCAATTTGATCATTTCTTTTAGAACAAATCCCAATAAACAATACATTTTGTAAAAGCTTATAATCCAGCATTCTTTCTAAGCAAATAGCTTAGCACATTAAATATTCAAAATGAAATATAGACAAAAACATCTTATCAGATTTGAAAACAGACTAACACTAGGTTTTGTTTTTTTTTCGGGGAGGAGAGGGATTGAATTAAAAGCAATCTCTAAAACTAATTATTTTCTTTTACCCTAAACAAAAGTACCCTCTGCTTGATATTCCTTACCTCTAAAACGTGTACAATGTAAACATGACAATTTTGAATTTAGATATTTTTACACAGCCCTACAAGTACTGCTTCAATTTGTACTCTAATGTATACTTACATCTAGAAGATTAAAGCAGTTTTTAATCTACTGCTATAATGTGTTGAGTCTATAAAAACATTGTAGTAATTGCATTACAATGAATTTTATTAAAACTCATAGAAAAAGCAAATATTTAAAATATTCATGTCAATTATTTCATTCTTATTAATGTAAAAATCTGATATGTATATTGCAGTTACCTCCCTTCTTCAAACTAAACTTCTCATTTTCTTTGCAGAAAAAAAAAAAATTGATTTTTCTTGAATTTAAAAAAAAAGGGGTGGGGGGTCTATTTTCATCTCTTAAGTAAATTTTCACAAGCTCCTTCGAAGAAAAAGAAAAAAAAGATCAGTTTTTTTTTAAAAAGAGTTAAAAGAATGTTATATTAAAGTAACATTCAAACTTCACCTTAAATTAAAAGAAAAAATGTATTTAGAAAAAAAAAAAAAAAAAAAAAAAATGTATTTAGAAAAAAAAAAAAAATTTTTTTCTTCACTTTCTGTAAAACTTAAAGTAAAAAATGTTTATTCCTAATCTGTTTAAAATATTTTCCCTTAATTCTGGATAGCTTAGATTTCCTATTCACAGATATTTCATATATTATCTATAAAATAATAGAACAGAAAAATCTAAGAAAAAAATCTGATATTTAAAAGTTAAATCTATATTTACTGAACCCAATGTTTTGAGTGAATAAGCTTTCATTTAGTGGAGGATATTTGCTAAGAGAGAGACATTAAACAAGTTTCTTAAAACAATACAAATTTCATACGATTAATTCTATATGAATAAATAGAAGCTCAATTGTAACAAATGTTAGAATTATGATAAGAATCTAAAAACCAATATGCTGGCAACTAACCATTTAGGACTGAATAAATGAATTAAAACAAACAGAATTTTTTTGGCTCTTATGTGAGAATTTTTTAGTTTGATGAAAAATGTCACCCTCCACATATCTTAAGTGAAATATCTTATCAGTTTCATCAAAACAATTATTGCATCCACTGATTTCATTTACAAATTGTCTTGATTTACAACTGAAGTTTCAATGAAGAAGAATTGTAAAATCATTACAAATTTTCACAGCAGAAGTATCTGAACATAGCTACGAGTTCAGTTGAAATCACATTTAGCAATAAAAATTATAAACTCATTAATAAAACTTAATTCAAAAAGTTTAATTTTTAAAATATGCACATACACAAAGAAAAAAAAGTTATACGCAATTCTAACAAACATTCTTTTGACTGTATTTTTTCAATTTCTCCAAAATCATTCTTTTTCTACCTGATGATTGTCATAAAAACAGAATGAAACCAGGTCAGATAAGCATCCATGCTATTATATATATATATATATACACACACACACACACACACACACACACACACACACACACACACAGATAAAGACAATATACATTTGCATTAAGACTAGCATTTTTTTTCATTACATTTTCAAAGTAAAAAAAGTTAATTTTATATATGTAATTTTGCATTTTAAACTTTGGTTTCAAAACAGCAAATTTTACTTTGAATTTGAAAAAAAAAAATAAAAAATTTTATTTTCAATTCTTTAAAGTTGCTGAAAACTTACTGTTTTTTTTTTTTCTTTTCTCCCCCACCCCCAAATCTTATCAATTTTTTTTTTCTTTTTAGACAGACTTTACTGAATTATTATAACATGTTGCAAAGTTGAACCTCACAGGTTCTTTACTGGTCAAGAGAAATTTGAAATTCTAAAAGACAGACATTTACTTCCCATAATCACCCACCCTCTAAGTTATTTCACATGTCCCATCAGTAATTTTATTATTGGTTACAACTTCTACAGAGAAGAACAACGGTGGTAGTAGTAGTAGTCAGAAAAAGAAGAAAGGGAAATAAAAATAACTATAAACTTAATTATAGAGTAGCTTGACCAACATGAATAGCCAACACTGGATGAGCAAACAAACTGGTTTTCTTCACTTAACCATTTGCTTTCACAAGTTGATTTACTTAATACTTGAATTATAGCATATTGTGGAAATAATGTTTTTGATTTCTTTTTTATGAAATTGTAATGAATTAAAAGTAAAACAAAAAAAAAAAAAGACTTGAATATTTTTCATTTTATCACAAAAGGAATGTCAACATATGTATAGTTAAAACACGAATTGCAATTGACAGGTTAACAAACATATGAAAATCTGATCTCCCCGATAAAATAAAATGGGAATTCTTTCAAACTGTAGCTTTGCCAAGTACTATTGTATGGTTGCACCACCTAGACTCTAATGAAACGCTTAGAGAAAATGCGAGATGGAACTATACAAGGATGCTGCATACTATTTCAAACAAATCTCAGAAGCAGCACCCTACAAAACAGTAGCTGTTTGGACACTTACATGGATGATTTGCGAGATAGGAAGTAAGAAAACCAAAACATGCTGAGTACAGCCAGAGAAATGAGAATGAACACATAAGTGATGCTCAATGGATTTCGACATATCAATACAACAGTGCTGGCCAACCAGCAAAAACTTACAATTTATCAACTTTTTGCAGATACTAAATACCATCAAGAGGTTTTTCTAAGAGTGATGACCAATAGGGACGAATAATAAGAGAGAATCAAGAGAATCCATGCTGTCAGCATACTGATGATCATAATGATTATGACAAAAAAAAAAAAAAAAAAAAAAAAATTAAAGAGCTGGTCTTAAATTGTCATTCAGAAGAAATCTTACAGGCCCACAATGCACATTTCTATTAATAATAATAAAAACAATTGGAAATTGAAAGAATATCAGCTTAGGCTCAGATCTAAAGATACAAATCAAATCTATTGATTAGCTATGAAGTGTTGTAATAATGAAAAAAAATGTAGAAATTTATGTGTAATGTGTGTGGGGAAAACATTTGATAGAGGGGAAACAAAAAAAAGAAAAACACACACAGCTTTTAAAGATTGATTCCACCTGTTACAACTGTCTGACCAGCTTTAAATACTAATGTAAAATGACACTGCCTATAATTAGTGATAGTGATCAAGGGTTAGTGATGGTTACTGAAGCATCTTGTCACACCCCTCCCTCCTTTAGTCATTTCGATAGCAGTCAAGATTATGGACTACTCTTCAACTGTATTTAATCAGTATAGGTGGCAACAATACTAGAGTGGAAAGCTAGATAGTTGAATCCCTAGATTCAGCCGAGTCATAGATTGCTTGTGCTGACAGAACTGGAAGCCTTGAGGATATTGCAGAATTAATATCATCAGGTAGCCTGATGGTCTGTTTCTTTGGAAAAGGATTGTCAGCATCTGATTCTCAAGGCTACAACTGGATTTACCTTGAGGTAAGAGATGGTCTTTCCTGTTCTGTCTGTACAGGACACCATTTGAAATTTGCAGCAGAAAAAAGTTAATTGGTTCAGTACCTTTGCTGGATTAAATCAATAATGCTTATGATCCAAATTTTGGTCAAACTTCTGGTAGGTTCTGAGCTCCATGACACCTATCTAAATATTTAGCAGTCTTTGCTTATGGAAAAGCATGGGCTGCTATTAGTAAGCATGCATCAAATGTTTAACACTTACTGATGCAAACTGTTGGCTATTGTCAGTGACTAATTTTACTGGAAAAAACATTGATGGATGATGGTGTCTTGGGTAGATTCTTTGTGTTGATCAATAGAATGAGGAGTTTAAGAACAGACTTGAGTGCAAAGGATTCCAAGACAATCATTTTTTTTTTTTTTTTAATTCACAGGCCACACTCATTCTTTCTCATTTTGAGGATAGTCTTTTTACACGACCACTCTCATTCATGATCATTAGACCATGGTTTCAGTAGGTCATATTGCAATTCAATAACTTCTTGCATCTAAATGATGACTGTTGGCTTTATTAAATTAAAGAATTTAAGTGTTGGCTCTTGACATCTCTTAACTGGAGAAAATGTAATCTTTTTCTGGCATAGCCATAATACCAAATCCTTTTCCAGCAAACTTATTGCTTATCAACAAGCAAGAGAATATATCAACCAAAGAAGTTGATCATACCAAACATCTACCTCAATTCAAAGATGTTCTGTGGATCAAATGTATTCAACATGGTTTCTACTTTGGCCAGGTCAGATTTTATTCCATTACAACTAAGGCGGTCTCTTTTTGTTCAACTTTAGTCCAACTGACAAGCTAATTGAAAATGCTATTCAAATTAGTAATATTGTCTTTACTAAGAATAAAGCAATTATCAAATAATAGATGATTTCTATTTTTTATTTTTTTGAGAATGTGATCAACTTTGCAAAGTCACTCTCCAACAGAATTTACCAGAATCTTAAGATGGTATCAAGTTTACTGAAGACTATGGTCCATTTTAATCTAAGATGTCAATTGAACATTAGAATCATCTACTTTTCCTGCTTCCTTCAAACATTTGAAGTCTACACAATTTCTTATATTGCCAGTCTTCTTCATTTCTTCTTTAAGAGTAAAATGTCAAATATGACATTATCAAACAGTTTCTAACTGATAAGGCTCCTTATGTAAAAGGAAAGTGCTGTATATTTGTTCAGTTTAGTATTAAAAAAAAAAAAAAAAAAAAAAAAAAGAAGAGAAAAATGCTATATCTCCTTTGTAAGTTGTTCCCACTATTGCCACTCTGTAATATATGTAGGGAGATGCAATAAACAAAGAGAAATGCAAAAGATGATAGTACTGCTCAAATGAGTTGAGCTAAAGGGTTAATGAAGGTTAGCAAAGTATCTACTCACACTATCAAAGTTTTTTTTTTTTTTTTTTTTTAAATCATCAAAAACAAAGTAATATGAAAATTAAATCATAAAATCAGAATCTTATAATTCACCAAATGTCCATAAAGCTAAGATTGTGTTAGAATCATGTCTGGAAAAGTATTAAAAACTATACTAAGAGATTTGGATCAAAATGGTTGGATATCCCTCTCAAAGCCTTACTCTTTTAATAATTGTTATAATAAGCAGATGACTGACTGACTCATATATATATATATATATATTATATATATATATGCACTTAGATCATCTCAGGCACTGTGCTAAAAGGAAATTCATTTCATCTCAAAGATCAGCCTAAAAAAAGTCTTGGAAACACTTAAATTTAGGATAATACTACCACTCCAAGTTCAGAAAATAAAATTAAATATTTATTTGAAAATATTAATTCTGAGGGTTATCAATTATCAAAAATTTCTGAATGAACCCCAAAGCCATCTTTCATCTACCACACAGATTAAACAAGGCACATAACCCATAGTAAATAAGTGAAATATACTTTCTATATAAATAATTATTCTAAACTTAAACAGTAACTATCTGATTTATTTTTAATAATGACCATCTTAAAACTGTATGTTTATACAGGTAAGTACTGCTAGTTTCTACAAATCAAACATCCAAAGAAGTGATGGAAAAGCAACAAAATCAAAATTTGAAATACAGGAAACACTTAAGTCAGAATCTCAAAATAAGAAAATGGATCTGACTAATTTGTGAAACAATAGCAAATATGTCAACTATAGAACATTGTCTTACCTGTTGAGAAATCTGTGGTTCACTCGCAAAATGACATGAATCAAAATCCGTAAGAAGCCAATGGTTTGACAAGACATTTGGTTCACTTGTTGGAGACAATTGAAGAAGTAACAATTGGGAACTTCCCCAATTCATAAAGTCATTCACAAAGGCATGTGAAAAACCTTCCATTATTGAATGAATCTGAAATTTACAAAAACAAAACATTAAAAAGGGTGAAAAATAAATGATTCTAACATCAAATCAAAGTATCTAAGAAACAAGATAAGAACAGATATCCCTTTAAAAAAAATTCCTTGGCTCAAGTAACAGTCACTGAGATGTCAAGCAAGGGGACATGACAGGTGCTTTCATACTCTTAAAAAGGGATTAATGAAAAATAAGTCATACCTAATTTATATCTTAATTGAAACATTCAAGATTTCATTCCTCTTTCAATAAAGAGCAAAATGAAATTTACTGGACTGAATCAAGTTTGGCACAAGGATAGATTTACCAAGCATAATGATCAAATCTATAATCAATAAGAAAACTCAAATCAATTCTAAAGTCATATAGTGGCAGAAAGACTGTGCTGCACCAATCCCTAAAGTGGCTTGCATACCTTAAATATCAGCATTAAAAATATTGGCTTTTACCTAGGCTTGAACACTGATCACTCAGACCAATGAAAAATATACTTTTAACCCACCAAACAGGCCAGCTGATATAAATTTAGATGAGTACAACAAAGTTAAAGAGGACACAAAGTAGAAAGATTTTATTGCATCAATCTTTCTAGTGGGGTAGACTTGCTGGCCTTAAAAATCAGCATTCAAAATCCAACTTACATTTAATTCTTTTATAAAAACAGAAAAACTAGTAATACATTTGTGAAAATGGTTCATCTAAAAAATCTAAAATAATTTCTCTGAATGATTAGACAAAGATGATGAGAATTGGAGAGGACAGACAAACTCTTGGTGGTAAGGAATACAACTTGTTAGAAGCTGCTAATTTATTTATGATTTCACACAATTTGCTCTAAGGAGCAAAGTATATAAAACTAAAATGATATATAAAAACAATGAATTAGAATAAAACTAGTTGAAAGAATGAGTTTTATTTATGAATATCAACATTAGCAAAAGTAGTTTAACTTTTTCTCAACTACTAAAGACAAAATTTGGCCATTTTCTTGATTTGAATTTTCCATTCCAAAATAAGATCATGAGATTTTCTATTGCTTACAATGTTTTTACACACATTCACCATAGTGCATTGTTCCAATAAAAAGTTAGTAACTATACAGTCAATGAAATGAGAAGCTTTAGAGGTTCAATCAATAAGTATCAATAAATATTGCTTCAATACACATTGTAGAGTGTAAATGTATAGAATTATATCTTAAAGATTAAAGTTACTTTTATCAGATAAATTGTTTGGAATAAATAGGTAAACACTTCAATGAAAGAAATGAGTATCTATTAAAATGAATAGTCAGACACATGACCAGGGTCTAGTGAGGGAAGGATAACCATTAAATCTTGGGGGCAGGGACAAGTAAAAATGATTTATGTTGAAAAATTAGTACACAAAAATTAATTTATATCACATTTACTTGCAAATGATTTTCAATATGGGCATCCCCCCCCACACACACACACACTTTTGGCAACAGGCCTAGGAATGGTTACCATTTAAATGCACACTGTAACAGTTTAGAAGTGAAAGATTTTTTTAGCCTATCAACCTTTGTGGATTATCTAATGCCAGATCCTCTGCATGTGTGTGGGTGTGTATATATGAGATTTGAAAACAAAACGTTTGAAGGTAACTTTATTTTTAGATATTTGCACACAGTTAAATGGTTTCAAGTATTGCTATTTAACCCTAATAATTCTATTTAATATCAATTATTTGTTTGCACACAGTTAAATAGTTTTAACTATTTAAAAATTCTATTCATTAAGTATTCCTACTTAATACAAACAATTTGTACACAACAAAATGGTTTCAAATAACTTAAAAATCCTTTGTAAAAGATTAAATAGTTCTATTTGACCAAGGGATGAGACCCTAACAAGTACTACCACTCTAGGTCAGAGTAGAACTGAGAGTAATGATAATGAAGGAGTACTACACATTCCTCAAACCACAGAACTGGAGCCTCATCAGATATAGATTAAATGTCATAGCCAGACAACCCAAAGTCTTGTTTTTCTCAACATGATTGACCTTCAGCTACCACCTTTAAGATTAAAAAAATGTTGGGTGTTCGTTTGCCACAAGAGTAATTTGAATACAGTCAGGACGATCATAGAGGTGGGAAAGCTTGACCTAACTGGCCAACTGATCAAATCAAACCTCTTCTATCACTCAACTTGCAACACTACTTTAGGCCCTTTACTGGGCATCTAGTCTAAAGTAGAGTATTGCAAGTCAGGTAAACACTTAGGTTGTTGGGAGTAACAAACTGCTCAGCCAGCAGGATCATATCCTTGAGCATTTCAGGTTGTCCCCCACATCCAACAGGTGGCCTCATTGGGAGGAGGAGGTCTTATCCTTCTGTAGAAGTGCAGTCAGCATATTCTACTACCCCAGCTGACAGGGTAAAGAAGTTAAAGAGTTACTTCTTTCCATAAATTTTTAATTTTTTTTTATTGGGAGTAGTCAGTGTGATGAATGAAATAAGAGGCTATGATGGCTCTATCTGAATAGAAATGTGTGGTGTTTTAAGGGATATCTGTAGCTTTGATGGTAAAATCTGTTTGGGTTTTTCCCTTTTAAAAGCCATGATTAAATTTAGAAGGATTCTAGGGGAAAAAAAAAAATTCTAAAAGAAAGTCTGGTTTTTAGCCTTTTAATCCTCTCACCTTTTAATCTTGAAAAATTAAAATCTAAAAATGTTTAAAAATGCCTTTTCTATATAGTTCATCCATAAATTTTGATCTGGAGGTACCTGTCTGAGACCAAGAGTTAAAAAGAGTTTCATAAACCATTCAATAGGGCACGAAGTTCAGTCTATGGGTATTCAACTGTTGTGGCCTTGTGCCAAAAAAATAAATAAATTTTGTATATATTTATTCATAAAATTGAACAATTTTGACATCTTTTGAATTTACTTATGTAAAATAATTACATTACCCAGAATTCTTTGAGTGGAAATGACATCCCAAGAAAAACTTATCAACCTGATCATTTCAATTTACAGAAATATGAATCAGAAATTCTAAAAAATTTAATTTAAATTTTGAAAAGTGTCTGAAATTCTGAAAGTAAACATTACCATAAAATCACAAATTGTTTACACTTTTAAAAATTTTTATTACATTTTAGTGAATCTTTTCTCTAGTTTATCCAATTTTAAAATCCAGTAGTTCGAATATTCCATGAATAATTCAAACAATTGTCTTTATAGTTTTCATCACATTTTGACAGAACTGTTCTCTTTGATATTCCTAACATTGTCTGAAATTTAAAAGATGAAGCATTTATAATCTGTTTATTTTCAAACTACCTTCCTGCATAAGGTCATACTTTTTGTTCTACTTTTTCTTTCCAGTATTATTATTAGGACAGAAAATCAGATAATTTTTGAGGCAGAGAAAGTTGTTTCTCGATGTTTACAAGTATAATCATATTCATTGTGTTTAATCTTGGTCTCATCACTTTCTCAACGTATTTTTTTTTATTTCTATCTTTCATTTAGTCTATTCATGTTCTATGATCTTAAAATTTCAATAAACACACAGTTTAACCACATTTCCAGAGCATTCCAGTTTCCCCTCTTCTGGGTGTCATTTTCTCTCACCTTATCCAAAATATCTTTCATCATAGCAACTGTCATTTCTCATGCTTTATCTCCCCAACCCACTTTTTCAGCTGTTCTTTCAATATAATTACAAACTGTTTACAGCCATACAAAAGAATGTAACAGAAGTATTTCCATCCTACTCAGACTCTCCTTTAATCCTGAGATTACATTTCTTGGGAAAATCAGCACAATTCCCGAGTTCATCTGCTGGAAACTAATTGCTCTGGCAGTTTTGTACCCAAGCCAAATTTCTACAAATGTCCATTTATTTCAACCATTAATATATTGTCAATGTATGAATTTGTGGCCCTTCACACTTTGTCTTCCTTTCCCAATATTGTTTTGAGATAGGATGTCATGACATTTGATGCAGTTTAACCCAAATCCTTGTCTGGTCAGGCAATACATCTTGCCTTTCTACTTGACCAACTGGTAATTTCATAGGCTTTTTATCACTTAATTTCTAAATCAATAATTGTTGAAGCCTTTTTCTTAAGATTTCTCCATGCACATCAATTGTGTTACCTCCCAAATGACATGTCATGTAGTTGTTCAAATAGCAAGGTAGACCACCTTTTCAAGCTCTTTGCAAAAAAAAAAAAAAGAAAAAAAGAAAAATTCTCACACCACCTTTTCCTCCCAGATTATTCTGAGCTATAAACTACCTACTGTTCTTGATATCTGATTGGACAATTAGGTCTATTTCTAAATCTATTCCCAACACATATCCCTCTGAATACAAGGGTACTAAGATAGATATAGATCATCTAATTTCTGTAATTGTACTACTAGTTTGATACCTTATCTTTCTCACCACCAAATGGCTTTATGATCTCATGATTCTCAAAACTGACAAATCTGTTAAAATAACTTGTGATGTTAAAATTGGAAAAATCACTTGTTTTATTCTTGATCCTTTCCTCCATCATGTGCAACCAAAATTAAACTTTCTAGACTTCACAATCCAAATATAAGCAAACACTCGGCCATTCTTAAAAAAAAACTAGCTGGTTTGTCCTGGCTTATATACTGCATCCCTTCCTAAATTCTTTTTTTTTTTTTAACACCAATCTGATAACCTATCCCATTAGTTTTGCTTTTTGCCTTTCTCTCTTGGGTATCATTATTTTATGTATAAATAAATATTTTCATTTCTATTTCATCAAGAACATTTCTACATTTTATGACAAATTTTTTTCTAAATCATATATAATCAAAAATGTTTAACAATTGCATCATAATAGTAGTACTAATAAAACCCAAAAATTTATAGAAATGCGTGTAGTTTTTGTAGTAGATAAAAAAAAATTTATTTTTACAAAATTTTTAAAGCCATTTTATTTCATTTGTTTTCTGGATTTTTTTTATATTCAAGCAAAACAAAAAAATTTTGATAAAAAAGTTTTAGCCAATGAAAATTTTAAAAAATTCTGATGGATAAATAATAAATAGTAAACAGCTCAACATAAAAATTTAACCAAAAATATTTGAATATTCTTCATTAAATTCTATATCTGCTGAGCCATATAAATTGTTTAAATTTATGCATCAAAATAAGAAAAAGAAAACTTATAAAAACTGGAATCTCCACACATTGTCAACATGATTCATTGTTTTTTATAAGGATCTTTCAAGCAATAAAGAAGGTTAAAGAACACATTTGGCAAAACTTGGATTATATTAAGACCTTAGTGCAATCTCTGAAAGTGCAAATTAATAATCTGTTTCAACAGATTTTAGAACATTCAAGAAGTTTATATCAGGTTTTAAATTTGACAAACATTTTTCTTCTTTTTTTATTCCAGCAATCTGACTTTTTACACAAAGTGATGTGTAAAACAACAAATTGTCTAATGAAAAACTATATATTTCTTAGGTTTCTATTATATGGGGGCCCATCCGAAAAGATCACAGGCTTACTAAGATGCTCTCTTGAAATGTGATCAAATGAGATTTATTTTTCCACAAAGTCTCCCTTGCACTCCACATGCTTCTTCAATCAGTGTTGCAGTCCTTCTATCTCATTGGTAAAATAAAGTCATCAACAGCAGATATGAAGTCATATGAACTCTTCAGCCTACCCTCATACAAAAATTACACAATCTACCAAATTTCTCCTGTAGTATTACAAAAACAATATCTCCAGCAAATATTTCCTTATTTTCTATCATTAACAAAAGCTACTTGTTTTTTTCAGGTCATCCACAAAATCAATAAGATTTTTCTCCCCCTTTTTTTTTAATGCCTATCACAGCAGATGAATACCTACAATCAAGAATGCAAGATTTATATTTTATATTATTAAATGTCCTTCTCCAAGGTGAATTAAAGAATCCTTTAACTAGTAAAAGTAATTAAACTTTACACCTTGTTGATTCTAGTCCAATGACGTAAACCACCAACTATCACTTAACATGTGATTTTGATGGTCAGAATTAAATAAAGATTATATTTAGTTTCTTCTTGTATTCATTTGGTATTTTAGAAGGCCTGAATGTTCCGGCAAATTACAACGATGGGAATCTCAAATAACAGAGAAGAAAATATATTTAGATTTTCAAAAATAAACCTAAAGAATAGCAGCCTTATCTTTACAACTGATCAGGAGACTCGGTCGGTCCGGTCTGTTAAAGACAAGTAGACAAAATTGCAAATGTGAGAGGTGGGTATAGGAGGGAGGTTAGACTAGTTAATGGTTTTCTTTTTGGTAAGGGAATGATAACCTTTATAAAAGGAATTACTTCAAGTCCTTTTGATTTTAAGACAACATTATTAGAAAAGGGTTTTCTAGATATTCATTATACTTAGCTTTGTCTGGTACAATACAAGAATACAGGAGTATCCACTGAAAATCAAATTCATTACATTGGTGAAATGGACTCCAAGACAAGCTCATTGCACTACGATACTCCGTTACCTATCCAATAAAATAAAACGCAATTTTTTCCAAGCAGCGGTCATGTCCATACAACTGTATGGATGTACTACTTGGACATTGACTAAACGTATAGAGAAAAAGCTTGAGGGTAATTGCACAAGGATGCTACAAACTATTAAACAAATCCTGGAAGCAACATCCCACAAAACAGAAACAGTACATCCACCTACCATCCATCTCGAAGACCATCGAAATTAGACAAACAAGACAAGCAGGACACTGTTGAAGGAGCAAAGATGAACTCATGAGCAATATTCTATGATCCCCTTCACACTGACATGCAAGTGAAGAACAACCAGCTGGAACTTACCTACAACAGTTCTGTATGGACACAGGATGTAGTATGGAAGACCTGTCGGAAGCAATGGATGACAGATGGTGAGAAAGAGTTAGGAATATCCGTGCTAGCAACACAATGTGATGATGATCATCATCATATCATATCACACACACACACACACACACACACACACACACACACACACATACACACGTGGGCGCTGGACACTGCTGGAGAAGAAAAAACAAAATTATAAGTGACAAGCTCCTCTGGATCCATTCATACAGACAAGCAAGTGTTGGACAACCAGCTAGAACTTATCTACAGCACCTCAGTGTGGACACAGGATATAGCTTATGAGACCTGCTGAAAGCAATGGATGATAGAGATGAGTGACAAGGGAGAGTCAGGGAAATCTGTGGTAAAGACACAACATGATGATATAACCGAGTATCTCTTGTTGTGCAAGGGTTAATGAGCTTGCCTTAGAAGACATTTCATCAATATAATGAATTTGATTCTCAGTAGATACTCCTGTATTCTTGCATAGTAGAAGTACAAACATATTTCCAAAAGAACAGGTTCATTTAAGTCGGGCTCAGTACTTCTGTCTAGGATCAAATGTATCAATGCATTATACTTATCAGATCAGTGGGTGGAGATTTGAGGGTAGTATCTGTTATAAGTAAAAAATATTGAATTGAAAAATATATTTTTTAAATTATAATTATTTTAATATACAGTTTGGACCAATAACAATTGAAAACTAATACAAACAATGAGAATATATAGTCAGAATAAAGGAATGAAATTTTGCATAGAAAAATATGCCATACTAATAATGAGAAGTGGGGAAAAAAAACATAATAGAAGGAATAAAAGGAACCAGAACTCTTGGAGAAAAAAAAAAAAAAAGGCTACAAGTACTTAGGAATATTGGAAGTGGACACTATCAAACAAAGATGAAAGAAAAATGAAATTAAGAAAGAGTATCTCAGATGAACAAGAAAATTATTCAAACACAAGCTCTGCAGTAGAAATCTCATCAAAGGGACAAACATCTGGGCTGAACCCTTGTAAGATACTCGGGGCCATTCTTGAAATAGACAAAGGAAGAACTTCAACAAATGTACCAGAGGGCAAGAAAGCTAATGATGCATAAAGCCTGACATCCCAAAGATGACAGACTATGTGTCCAGACAAAAGGGAGGAGTTTGAGTTTTGTTTAATGACATATCAACCACTGTGGGTCATTTAATGCCAGGAGGGTTAAATTGGTTTTGTTTTTGTGCATGTTTTAGGATTTAGGGTATGAGATTTGGTTATGTTTTATTATATTTGACTAGATTTTGATGAAGAGATTGATTTCTTTTAGAAAGCTTAAATCAAAAATGAAAAACTAGGATTTTGAGAGAGAATTAAAAATGTTATGGAACATGAAGGCGACATTGTCACCAATTGTAATTAGTACACTTGGAACAATCCCAAAGGCTTGATAAAGGGACAGGAAGAATTAGAAATTGGAGGACAAGCAGAAAACATCCAAACCACAACATTCTTAAGATCAGCCAGAATACTGAAAAAAGTCCTGGAGTCTTGAAGAGACTTGGTTTCATTCAGATACCTAGTGAAAGATCATCAGTTAATGCTGGTATGAAAAACTTGCCAGGAATAATACAACCAAAATAAAAACAAATAGATATTAAAATAAGATTTATCTTTTTTTATTTGTGGGAATGATATCAATCTATGAAATTTTGTCACTTTTGAAGGGTTTGAGTAAGTTTTGTTTAACGGCATATCAACCCCTGTGGGTCATTTAATGCCAAAAAGGTTGTTTTGAGTTTGAGTTTTGTTTAACGGCATATCAACCCCTGTGGGTCATTTAATGCCAAAAAGGTTATTTTGAATTTCAGTCATTAAAGGAGCAGTTCTATAGAGATGTTTGGTTATATCTTGCTGAAAAAGTTGCTTTCTTTTAGAAAATTAAAAATGTTTTCAGGGTTTGTATTCTTAAAGATGTCCCTCAGGTTTCTTGCTTGATAGTACTTGGTACGGATATGTTTAAGGTTGTTACAATTTAGAAGGATATGTTTGGTTGTGAGTTGTACTTTGCATGATGGGCACACTGGGGCATCCTCCCCTTTTAACAGGTGTGAATGAGTAATGTGGGTGTGCCCAATATGCAATCTGGCAAGTATTACTTCTTCTCTTCTGATGCTTCTGTAGCCTGTTGGCCACTCTCCGATAGCTTCTTGTATTTCATGGAGTTTGTTTTGGGTCTGATTGTCCCATGATTTCTGCCATTTGTCTGATATAAATTTCTTTATGGTTGGTTTTAGATCTGTATATGGGATTTTTGATTTGCACATATCAATTTGAAGAGCTTTTTTTTGCAGCTTTGTCTGCTTTTTCATTTCCTTGGATGCCAATGTGACTTGGTATCCAGGTGAATATGATGTTATTTTTAGAGAGGGTGTTTAGTTTGTTTAGGAGCTTTGTGATCAAGGGGGATGATGTATCTCTGTTCTGTAGTGCTAGTAGGACTGATTTGGAGTCTGTGTATATGATAAATTTGGAAGCTTTATGGTTTGCTATGATATTCATAGCTAGATCAATGGCTGTGGTTTCTGCACTGTAAATTGAAGCTTCATTAGGTAGGCGTTTTAGGGTTTCTTTTTTTTTTGAGAAATAGCAGCACAGCCTACTTTTTTTCCTTGTTTGGATCCGTCTGTATAGATGTGATAGTGATCTGGGAACTTATTTTGTATTTTTATGAGTTTCTCTTGATAAGTGATGGGGTGTGTTTTTATTTTGGGTAACTTAGCCAGTTCTAAGTTTATACTTGGTTGCCTTATGGTCCATGGTGCCATTTTGGAGAGTATGGTATGGTGTACTATTTTAGTGTTGATTTTGATTTCGTTGAGGAGGTCACTTATTCTTAAGCTAAAAGGTCTGATTTTTTGGGGGTTATTTTGATACAGGTTTTCATATTTTGTTTTGCCGGTGTAGTCATAAGCAGGATTTTGTGGACAGGAGATGAGTTTGATGTAGTACTGTAGTGCTAATTTTTGTCTTCTTAAATAGAGAGGGGATTCGTTTGCTTCTATGTATAGACTTTCCTTTGGGGAAGTATTAAAGGCTCCTAAAGTAAGGCGAAGTCCTTGGTGGTGTATTGTTTCCAGTCGTAAGTAGGATTTTCTGGCTGCTCCGTATATGAAGCAGCCATAGTCAAGTTTTGATCTTATTAGAGATCTATATAGCTTGATAAGTGTCTTTCTATCAGCACCCCAGTCTGTGTGGGCTATGGCTCTCAATAGTTGCATGGCTTGATTGCATTTTATTCTTAGCTTTTTTATATGTGGGATAAAGGATAATTTAGAGTCAAAGATAATGCCAAGGAATTTATGTTCATCTGTTATGGGTATTTCAGTGTTATTTAATGTAAGTTTAGGGTGGTTGTGCATCTTGTGGATTTGACAGAAGTGTACACATTTTGTTTTACTATTTGAAATTGTAAATCCATTTTCTGTGGTCCATTTTTGGATTTTATTTATGCATTGTTGTACTTTCCTTTCTATGGTTGTCATGTTTTTTGAATTATAGCAGATGAGGAAGTCATCTACATATAATGACCCTTTGATTTCTGGAGGGAGGCAGGATGTTATGCTGTTTATTTTTATTATAAATAGGGATACTGATAAAATACTGCCCAGAGGAACTCCCACCTCTTGTGGCTTCGAATCAGAGTATGTGCTGCCAATCAGTGTCCTGAAAGATCGGTCTTCAAGAAAGTTTTGGATGAAGATGGGAAGTCTACCTTGTAACCCAAAGTTTTTAAGGTCTTTGAGAATTCCGTAAGGCCACGTTGTGTCATAGGCCTTTTCAAGATCAAAAAAGACTGCCACCAGGTGTTCCTTTTTTATGCATGTTTCTCTGATTAGAGTTTCTATATGAACCACCTGGTCCATTGTGCTTCTTTTTGTTCTGAAGCCTGCTTGTAGGTTTGAGAGCAGTTTATTTAATTCAAGAAACCATATTAGTCTTTGGTTTATCATCCTTTCTAAAGTTTTGCATGCACAACTAGTTAGGGCTATGGGCCTATAGCTGGTGGGATTTGTTGGGTCTTTTTGTTTTTTGAGGATGGGGATGACTGTAGCTTGCTTCCATAAAGTAGGGATATTGCCTGAGATCCAGATATTGTTATGTTTAGGAGATATTTCTGGGAAATTGAAGGTAATTCTTTAAGAAATGTGTAGTGGATTTCATCTGGACCAGTAGCTGAGTTATTGGATTTGGATAATGAATTTTGGAGTTCATCTAGGGTGAAAAGTTGGTTGTAGCATTTAGTATCGTCAGAGGTGAACTTTATTTTGTTCTTTTCTTCTTTGATTCTGATGGAGTTAAATTTGTTGGAATATTTTTTGGTAGATGATGCTTGGGCAAAGTTTTCTGCCATCAGATTAGCTATTTGTTTTTCACTCAAAGCTTTTGTGCTTCCTTGGGAGAGATGATTTATAGGAGTGTGGACAGTTTTATTTGATATTTTCTTTACAAAGTTCCAAATTGTTTTGGGATTAGTATTTGAGTTTATTTTTGCAGTGAAGTTTCTCCAGGAGGACCTTTTAGCTTCTTTAATTGTGCGTCTAGTTTTAGCTCTTTGTTGTCTATATTTGTTTAGATTTTCTGATGAAGGGTTGGTTTTAAATTTCCTGAGGATTCTTTGGCGTTCTCTGATCATAGTTTTGCACTCCTCCGTAAACCAGGGATTGTTATGTTTTGGGGATGTTGTAGTTTTAGGTATGGTTTTGTTTGCTACATTAATTAGGGTGTTTGCGAAATGTATTATAGGTTCTTCTTGGTTTGTATTTGTTTCTGGGATTAGGGTGTCAAGGCATAGTTTTTTGTAGGCTTGCCAGTTTGCTTTTTTGAAGTTCCATCGTGGGGTTTTTGAGACTGTTTGTGGGTCTGATTTTCCTGGTTTAGTATTTTCTATTATGATTGGAAAGTGGTCACTGCCACAGGAATCTTCATGTATCCTCCAGTTATATTCTATAAAGGTGGCTGGATCGCCGAGTGTTAGATCTATAGCAGAGAATGTACCTGAGGATGAGCTTAGGTGGGTTTGAGCTTTCCGATTGTGGAGACATAGGTTGTTGTTATTAATGATTTTTTCAAGGGTCTGACCTCTTGTTCGTTGTCCTGCTTCCCCACAAAATGTTGTGGCTATTGAAATCTCCCATCAATATATACAGCTTAGAGAGTTGATTTATTAAGTTATTTAGCTGTTCTTCGTTTATAGGGTCTTGAGGTGGAATGTATATAGAGCAGATGGCGGTGGTTTTGTGTAAAGTTGCTGAAATTGCTACTGCTTGTAGGGGGGTGCTGATGTTGATTTTGCTTTGGGGAATGTTTTTCCTTATTAGGATTGATACATCACCCGAAGCTCTTAGTCCCGTGTCATGTATATAGTCATATTGCTCATAATTTTTCATGTTTGTTTTATCATTGCTTTTTTTGAATGTTTCTTGGAGACATATAATGGTAGGATTTTGTTCAGTTATTAACAGCTGGAGTTCGTTGTAATTTGCCTTGTAGCCACAACAGTTCCATTGGATTATCTTGTGGTTATTTTGGTATTTGGCCATAACTATTTATGCAGTGTGTGTCTTGGGTTTAGGGTGTACTATTTAATTTTTGTATTTTCGATTTTAGGTGTCGAGTCCATTTTGGTTTCCATACTTTCTATGTTTCTGGATTTATTTTTGGTTTTTGAAGGGGTGTGTTGAGTAGGTTTTTGTTTTTCTTCTTTTTCTCTGGTTCTTGAGGTTGATCGGTTTCTGTTTTTGATCATTAACGTTTCATTTTTTTGGCTAGAGGTTGAAGGGATGTTTTTTGATTTGTCAGTTGGAGTTAGTTGTACATTGGGTATAATAGTTTTAAGGGTTTTGATTAGTTCATGTAGGTCGTTTATTAAATTTGTTAATTCTTCTTCTATTTTTGTTTTTATTTGTGTTTTTGCTTCGTTTTCTACTTGGTTTGAGGGAGTCCTGGTTACCTGAGAGAAAGTTAATTTGTTAAAGGGATTTTCTATGAGTCTTCTTGCTTCAGGGAAGGTAATGTTTTTGGTGATTTTCATTTTGATAATTTCCTTTTCCCTTTCCCAGATTTTGCAGTACTTTGAGTCTGCTCTATGATTCCCTTTGCAATTGTTACAGTTTAGGCTGTTTTTGCAGGATTCCTCTATGTGGTTTGGTTCCTGCTCTCCACATTTGACACACACTTGATTTCTTGTGCAGTGCTGCTTCAAGTGTCCATATTTCTGGCAGTTATGACATCTTCTGGGATTTGGGATATACGTCTCAACTTTAACCACTGTATAGCCTATTTTTATTTCTAAAGGGGGTTTTGGGTTATTAAAGGTTAGAATGTAGGTATTGGTTTCAATTATTTCATTTTTTTTGATTGTTATCCTTTTGATGTCTATTACATTTTGTTTTTTTAGTTCATTTTTAATTTCCATTATTGAGCATAATGATAGCTCTCCATTTCTTATCACCCCTTTAGAGGTGTTTAATCTCTCATGGGGGTAAGCTTTTATATCTATGTTGTGGATTTTTTTTTGCTTTAATATTATTTCAGCTTGTTTTTTTCCTGTCACCTCTATAAGGATGGTTCCATTTTTCAAGTTTTTTACGGTTTTGGGTGATATTAGAGCTGAAATACATTTTTCTATGATGAAGGGGGATATTTTTGTTAGCGGTAGTTTTTCTTTTGATTCTAGAATGATGAACCTTGGATATGGCTCATCATTGTCTGAATCACATTCAATATGGGGTCTTTTTGCTTGGGTTTTTGTTTTAACAGAAGCCATAAAAGTGTTGGATGAGTTTCACTGAACATGCTCCCCACCCACCTCGGAGCCCCATATGGGGATGTGCCTAGGGGGAAACCCATTCGCCTAGCAACACCAGGGCTACATGTTCAGTATACTCATGCTGGTGATAGACGAATTAATTTTTTGTCCCTGGGTTTTCGTTCCCAAGATAACTACTTCCCCAGGGACAGA